>BOPP01000006.1:17640766-17702811 GCA_017312745.1 Gryllus bimaculatus | reverse complement strand
GCGCCGATGGGCGGAGTGGAGAGGGGGCGGCGTCTTTGTGAAGGTGGTGATCGATGGGTGACGCCCCTCGTGACCCCCCCACCCTTCGCTGCGGGGCCTCTGTTTCCCAGCGCAGCGAAGTGCTCGTCTGTCCACCTCCAGTCGTCATAATTGGATCCGCGTGACCTCTGCAGCAGACTCCGATCGCTGTTCTTCCTCCTTTGGGCTTCGGGATTCAAATCCCGGGGGATTCATCTGCATTGATTGATTGATGATTCCAGGCACGACAACGACTAAGATAATTAATCCCGTAAGTGTAATACATGTTTTCGCAAGGACGGTGGCTATGATCTTCCTCCCCTGGATGGTGAGATTTGGCGCCGACGTACAGTCGGCTAGCGGGGTTAACCAAATATCTCCCACCAGCGAGTCACCACCCTAGCTGGGGCAATCTCTTAGATAACGACCGATCTCCCGGCATATGTGGTAGTATAGTGCGTGCAGGTGTAAGGGTGTGTAAGTAAGGGGTAGGATAGAACAAGAAATAGGAAGAAATGGGCTCATTTGTTAGGGTACTGCTCTGGCATTTGCCCGGTATTGATAGGAGAATTCACGGAAAACTACCGATCATAGACGCCGGCCGCTGGAATTCTCTTTCAGACAGCGTCTGAATTGTAACCTAGCTAAAAAACTAGTGTCAAAAACCCTGCCACCGTCGGGACTAGAACATAGGACCTCCCGGTTTGAGGCATTGCAGTGACATCCTTTGATGCCCTGAGCCACTTCTTCCGGCAATTTATCTGGCGTTCTTGCAGTTTAGATTGTATAAAGGTAGCTTATTAGGCTGTAATATCCCGGCTGTTTACCGGTTCAAACCGATTGAAGCTGGGAAAGTAAAGCTAATGTTCCATATTGTAGATTTAATGTATTGAAAAGCTTCTCAAGTGTAAAAGTAGTCTCGGAGCTAAATTCAAATTGCCTGTTTCGTCGACTGAGTGGTGTCTTCTTCCTGCAGCGGATGGTGAATACAGTGAAATTTGCATGGCCAGAACGAAGAGCAGGCGTGATGGCCTGAGTCTCTCCATCCAAAAATAGGGCATTATTGAAATGAATTAGTTATGGGTGAAGCGGCTTCCCGCCACTTCTTCGCAGCTTTTTCACAGTGTTTTACCGTTTCTTCTGACTCTCGTTCCATTGCCCATCATTCTAGTCGTGTCATCATTCCAATCAGTGACAGGTCCAAATTTGGGGCACAGAGCAATTATTCTTCTACACTAAAAAAAACATATGTACTATATTACATCACCAGGAGGCGGATTTTGATGACATTGAAAATCACCGAAAATGATCAATAAAATGCTCTTAAAATGTTTTAAAATGCCCAAAAAGCAAAGAAAAATGTAAAAATTCTTATCACAACCTGTTTATATGAACAACTCAAGTTGTTGGATACGTGACTGATGTAATCGAGGCTTCTACCTTTCGTTCAAGTGAACTCAGCTTGCGAACTTATTAGTTTGGACTTATTAATTAGTTGGCACTTATTAATCTCTCTTTATTTATCTCGAAATCGGCTGATTAGAGAATAGTAGTGCTGATCTTAAAGGCGTCTCAGGCACCTTACATTACTTGGCTGACATTACACTATACTCACAATGGCTGACATTAAAAGTATTGTGGAAAGATGACAAAAATGTTATTCGGTTATCATATCGAGATAATTTGTTGTGTCTTGTAAATATTACTTGAAGCAATTACCACTTAAATGATTTTAAAATAATGAAATCAGGAAAAGAGGCTTTAAAATGACGAGGAAAGAAAAAAAAATACTTAAATTTCTCGAAATCGACAAAGTATGCACAAAAAGTCATAAATAGGTGTCATTTTCTTTTGCCGTAATATACAATTATTCTATATATTAAAATAAATTGTTCAAAAGTTAAAATAATATTACGAATATTACAGTTCCACTTTTAATTAAATTTAATGTTAAAAAACTTTTTATTTCAAAAATATTTATGGTGGGTTGCTAAGTAAAATTACCTCTTTTCCGGGGAAACTCTTCCTGGATACGCCCCTGATACAAGTCGTCATTCATAAAAACCATTCATTCGAGATTTGACTAAAAACGAACTAGGTACTAAAATCCACAGTAAAACCTCAAAGGATATGCGAAAGAGAAAAATACAAACGCCTGTATTCTCGAAGGCAATTCTTACTCTTAAATATATTTTTCTGCCACAAAGAAAATAATACGCAAATCATATATTTACCAACGCTTACCCAAAATAAAGGTGACCTATAGTTTAGTAATGATCACTCGCCTTCCAGGTTCAAATCCTGTTTACGCTAGCCTGAAAACTCATTTGTCACTTTTCATGTCTCATTTAATTTTCTGTAGATAACAGTATGCAAACTGCGGTCATTTAACTTCTAAAATCGTACTTTATGTGCATCTTAAACTGGTATCCTATCCCATTATCTGTTAAAAGATTCTCTGCGTCACATAACGTATATCTACAAATGCTCTAGCATTGAACGTCTCGACTTCCTATTGCCTCCACGTAATTGATGGCGCTGACAACATGATGAATAGGAAGCTCTTAATTGTGTAGGGTAACAAGACATTAGCGTTAGATTGATCGCCTCCGAGGTTTAATTGTCAGAGATTCGATATTGTAAGCCTCTCGAGTACATACTTTTGAATCTCATGTTAATTAGTCCGACATCAATTTTGTAAGTTTTGTAAAGTTATTGAAAGGGAAAACAAAGTCACAACAAGACGAATTGATGGAATAGTATTTACAAATAAATAGACTCTGCGTTGCTTGATTTGCGGCCTTCGTACACAATTCAAATTAATATAAATTTTTCTGACTAATAAGGTTCGAAGAATGTAAGTTCGGTTTATTTTTCTTGATTTCATTAACAATTATTCACATTAACCAAATATTGTATGAATGTGACTCTTGCAGCAGCATATATTCAATAACAAGTAGTTATGACTTGAAGGCGTTTGGTCAGACAGATCTTCAGAGATACAGGAAGTTAGTGTTCTGTCACAGTATGATAACAACTTTAAATGGTAATTTGTTTGTAGTGCAGTGTACTGAATTGAGATAAAGACAGTTACGTTCGTCAGTGATGATTGTAGGACCTCTCGCTGTTAACATCAACCCTTCTGCTTAATAGGCAAGCGTCGTGCGATACTTAGTTAAATATTGTTTATATTACTTATGATCGATCGAGACGTGTTTGATTACCACGCATAATATTCTTCTTTTGAATAAAGAAATTTCTGAGCGTATTATCTTTGTTTAGAATCTATGACCAACGCAGGCGAAAGGTATTATTGAATGCGCACTGGTACAATTCCGGTTCAATATACAAACAATATTGTTCGTAATAGTTAAGTACTCAGTTCATCAGTTTTAATCTATTCAAAGAGACAAAACAGATTGTCCAAAGTCATTCTTACCAATATTCCAATAGTCAAATAACAAGTTCACTCTAAATTTAAATGTATAAGATATCTGAATTTGTTATTAAAATATTTTACTTTAACTGTAATCAGTTATATATGAAAGTTGTAATGAATTGCCAAAAACTAATGTTCACTTCTAGGGGGAAAATTGAACACTTAGAAAAGTAGGACTTTTTAGCCACAGTAGTTAGTGGTAAACTAATCTATACAATGTGATCAAAATTATCCGGTCACGTGACTGAATATGACTTACCAGTTCGTGGCGCCTTCCATCGGTAATGATGGAATTCAATAGGGTGTTGGCCCATCCTTAGTCTAGATGACAGATTCCACTCTCGCAGGCATACTGTCAATCAGGTGATGGAAGGTTTCTTGAGAAATGGCAGCCCATTCTTCGCATAGTGCTGCACTGAGGAGAGGTATCGATAAAGGTCGGTGAGGCCTGGCACGAAGTCGGGGTTCCAAACCATCCCAAAAGTATTAGATAGGATTAAAGTCAGGACTTTGCAGGCCAGTCCATTAAGGGATCTTATTGTCAAATAACCACTCCGCTACAGGCCGTGCAGTATGAACAGGTGTTCGATCGTGTTGAAAGATGCAATCTCCATCGCCGAATTTCTCTTCAATAGTGGGAAACAATATGTTTAAATCATCAACGTAGGCCCGAGCCGTGATAGTGCCACACAAAACAAGGGGTGCAACACCCTTTATGAAAAACACGACCACTCCATAACATCATTTTGGACGTGTTCGGATACTTTTGATCACATAGTGTATCATACCACTCCTGGTAGCGCTGAACAACTGTCACCCCTCACTCATTTTAACCTCGTTCATTTTTCACTAATTTCCTGGACTATAGTAGATAACTGTTTGTTCTAAAATTTTGATGTTTAAATATACAAATCTATTTCTATTGGTTTTAAAATTATCCTCTCTATTTATAATATGATAATGCAAAACGGCATTTTTGTATTGTTTACAAAAATTCATCAAAGACAAACGTCGGTACTGTTCTAGTGGTGGAAATGAAATTAGTTCCCGTCCTGCATCAAACAGATTTAAAACAAAAAAGTGAGTTTACAGATTAGTGCGTAGAAATACGAAGGCGCTCATGTAACCTGCAAGCTAGAGCAACACATTAGCTTCTAACACTTATTATCATCTTGCTCCTCTCAGAAACGAGAGAGTTAGACCTTTAAAACAGGGTTCAAGTTATGTTTACGTCGAAATTAAAACATTTTAGGCATTCTATCACATTTTTGGAGGATACCGCATATAGTAGCATGGATAACAATTTCCGACCCTAAAGACACTAAGTTAGAGTATGATTTTTTTCATTTTAAACAATGAAAACACAAGTGCGCAATGTTTGCAAGCGACCAGCTAGTTTAAACTCTTCCGCTACATCATTTTTGTGTATTCCTCAGCTATAGGACAACACACCGCCAACAAATATCGCCGATCTCGTACTGTTGTCTTTGGAGCCACAACATGTTTGGTGCCCGGTTCTCTGTATCCGGGGCGAGTCGCGGATGGGAATGAGTTTCCGTGCGGCGCCATTCGTCTTGAAGGCGTGTTGCCCTCCCTCTCCTCCGCCCATCAACCCCCTCTCTACCCCTCCCTACCGAATCCCCCTCTCCTCTTCCTCCTCGCTGCATTACAATACTTCTCCCCTCACCCGGTTCCTCTCCGCGCCGCCCCGGTTTCGCCCCAGTTCCGCCCTCGTTCCGCCCGTCCGCCCCGTTCCGCCCCGTTCCGCCCCGATCCGCCCCGTTCGCCCCCGTTCCGCCCCGTTCCGCCCCGTTACGCCCCGTTCCGCCCCGTTCGCCCGCGTTCGCGCCGTTCCGCCCTCGTTCCGCCCGTTCCGGCCCCGGTTCCGCCCCGTTCCGCCCCGTTCCGGCCGCCGTTCACGCCCCGTTCGCCTCCGTTCCCGCCCGTTCCGCCCCGTTCCGGCCTCCTTCGTGCCCCGTTCCGACCCCGTTCCGCCCTACAACACCCTCCCTCTGCCATTCCATCCCCGTGCCTTCCCTCTTGTCCCCACCCCGTCTCATCCCCATTCCGCCCAGACTTCGCCCTCCCCGACAACCCTCACCTGTGAGTCCGCCGCGTCCCCCCGTCCCTCCCGGCCGCGCTCTCTCTGGTCACTCCCACCCTTGCACCTCCGCTTCCCTACCCTAGCCCTTTCCCCCTCACCCCGCCCAACCCAACCAACCCACCTCACCCCACCCCAATCACCCTTCCCCGGCCTCACTCCCTCCCATTCCTTTTCCCTTTCTCACCCACCCTCCACACCCCTCCCTTTTCCTCCTCGCCCCACCATGGCCCCACCCTCGCCGCGTTCAGCAGCAAAGCCCAATGAATGGAGCGTCGCATTGATGAGGATTTATGGTCTCCGTCCATCCGAACCGCTGTTCCCCATTGGCCCCCTTCCTTCAATTCCCACGCTCCGCCAGAAAAGACACAAGGCTGAGCTTGATGCATGGCGGCGGATTTCCTCGGCAATTGAAAGGTCTGGATAATAAACTACTGTAGTTTAACTTAGCTGACCTAAATAGCGCGCGCATATGAAGCTACAGACGGACTTCGCGATGAATCCACGTAAGGTACAGATGAGACTCCACACATTTCGCTTAGAAGGCAGCGAAGTATGATCTGTTTGCGCTCGCCTCAACCGCTGTGAGCGCCAAGCGCTGGTTTCCATGATCCGTTCAACACCAGGCGAATGCCGGAGCAGTATTCTAAAAAACGTGTCCTGCGGGCGATATTTCCTTCTTCTCCCTTGTCCTATCTTGACTTGACCACACGTGTCGGGAGATCAAATAGGAGTTTAGATTTTGCCTTGGCAATAGCAAAGCCTCTGTGGCGGGAGACGTCGGATCTCACCATCCTACAAGATCTCTTCCACGTCACAAAATAAAAGAACACTGCGACTAAATCATTTTCCATTTCATAATGCCCCAGGAAACCAGCTAACTTTTCTCAGTATTTGAGTGCAACGTCCTAAGGTACAAGAAGATGTTAATGATCCCTCACTGACAGATTTTAAATAAAATAATTTAAATAGTTGGTAGAAATTCTAAACTTTTTTTATAATAATTCACAAATTAATAGTAGTTATGTAAATGGTGAATATAAAAATGTTAATTATTGTTAAAATTTAAGTATGTTTCTAATCCAAATGCCTCGAATTTGTAGGAAATTATCAGTGATATGCTCGTACATTTGGAACAATATCTCTCTGAATGCACCACTGTAAGGCGACCACAGCTCCATTTTTTCTTTTCAAGCAATTTCACGAGAGGTTTCAAATAAAGAAGAACCAAATTCTTAAACTTTAAAGTTTGAATATTTCAAATTTAAAGCAGAGGTTAATGTTTTCTATGCAGATGAAGAATACAGTTTTAAGAAACTGGCCACTTTTTCAAGCATTTTATGTATCTTCATTCATTTACAGTAACCTGTAACTGAGCCATACGATTCCATGCACTTCTTGCTCTGTTGGTTTTATATTCTCATACTAGTCTATTAACTTATTTCTTTTTCCATTTACTTTTCACTGCTTTTCTCTATACTCTTCGCCCTCCCTCTTCTTCTCCCACATATATCTCGTCTTTCTGCGCCTCCTTAACGTGTCTTTAGTTTCTCCAAGGACGAGGCCAGCATTTGAAGTGACCTTTTCTTTGGACCTGCTTCTTAATCTTCCCTCCCTTGTACTCCTTCCCTTTATTTCGTCTCACCCTTTCTCTGTCTCCCGAGCGCACGTCGCGTCGCGTCGTGCCATTCGTTTCCTACAGTCACTTTAAAGCCGACATTCTCCATAGCCAGGCCTCCTTCGGCCCTCGGGCGCGGACTGCCTCGGAATGTGCGGAGCAGAAGAATACCCGATTTTTTGTTGCCATAAATAAGGGTTTCTTCTCCCCTCCGGCCGAGAAGGGCAGTTCCCCCTTCTTTAGCCCCGCGTGATCGTTGAGGGGTGTCTGTTGGTAGTTCAGGACACGTGCGGTTTGATGAAGCGTGTGCGATAACAGTCACAAAAACGTGCAATTATTTATATTTGTTCAATATGTGACTCGTGCATGTCCACAAAGAAAGTCGGCAATAACAGTTGAAAACATGATGTAACACCATGGCAAAATTTAATGCTTTGAAGTGTTTTTTGACTCTTTCTGAGCTGATAATTTTGTTCCCTGTCATTTAAATTAAAGAACTATTCCTTGATTTGATATACCTGTGATGCTCTGTACAATAATAAAGTTAAAAATATATTAAGAATTTGCTTCGTAGTAACAATCATACATCCACTTCTGTTACATTAAACGGAACAACGGAACATTATACTATTACTTTCTTTGCAGAATATTTTCGTTATGTTATTAAGCTGTCGCGTACTGTTCCAACTCATGACGCCTCTTAAAACGATGAGAAACATGTGAAAATGGAAATTATTTCTCGGTAATTGGAAAAGACTTTCGATATTGAGAAATGTAAATTGAGAGAAAGATTTATTCAAAACGAAAGTTAACCCGTATTCACGGAGATATTCTTTTTCGAATTAGGCAGACATTTATCCTGTTTCTCACAGAACTGCTGCGGCTTGAACGTAATACTTTTTTTGAATTTCGGGAATAATTAGTAAACTGAAAAAATATTAATGCAACAAGTACCAAGATTGTGGGATTCAGATATCGGTAAATTTGGAAACTAAATCTATCTCTGACCCATTGTATGATTTCATGTAAGACACTATATTCAATTTCGGTTTTTCTACAGTGATCGATGGTATTAGGTCATTGTTACACCTCCTGCCTTATAAACTGAATATTTTTAACATTGGTAAGCACATTTCTGAGGCCACGCGTCTCATTGAGAAGGATGTTTGCAAAAATAATTAAGGTGCCCTAAGCTGCTCAACATTTTAATAGCCTAAAAACCGTCAAAACACACGTTTTTGGAGAAATTTCTTAGAATCTTCTGAATGAATCCGCAAACAAATAATGTTGTCTGCCAGAAACATAGACGTGTCCAACGACTCATTTGTCTCCATTGATGAAGGAAGAGGAGTCTAAGAGGAGAAGCAGTTTTGTCTAGTACTTTTTTTTTAATTCGTTGCGTCAGAATTGACGCGTCTCTTAAGCCCCAGGGGGGCGTTAAGCGCTTCGTTCTTGGCTTGGGAGTAATCGTCCATCATCCACAATTCCGCTATATTTATAGGAGTAATCCTCCATTAATATTATCTGTTATTTAATGTTAAGTTAATAATGAGTAAAAATTAGCTAATTCTTCTTTCTAAACGTTTCAGATAGCACAGGATACCGCCGTTCCTAAACATTTTAGATATCACGGGATCCAGCGATATTCTAAGTAAACAGTGAACCACAATTTAAAAATGATGAAAACTAAAATTAACACACAATTCAGTAATTTCCTCTCATTAGCTTGGGAAGGCATTTCATCACAGAACATAATTCAAAATACAACAGTTACATATGCTAATGCAGATTGTGTGCATTATTGATTTTCAAACCATATAATTTTCAAAATCGTAAATACACCATGAGAGGCTGTATCCACTATATCATACAGTTGTAATAAATAACGCACAATAATCGTGTTAAGTTGTTTCACCACACAACTCATACCAAATCAATTCTTCATTTATCAGTTTCCTGAAACCGATAACGCTCCCACATATGTCAGTTGTTTCATGATTTAGTATTTCCGGAACTGGGTTTTATATTTCCGATGCATTAAAAAGCCAATTTTTCTCTTAGACATCTTTTAAAAAGGCATCTTTTTGTAAAATTAAATATATTTGTGTAACATCTTATTTAGAATATTTTTATAAATTGGCCTTATCAATCATAGTGTATATTTTCAGAAAATCTCTTGCAGCTGTCTACCCCAAAAAACCAACAATTTTTGCTTTATTTTATTTTCCTTTATATATTTGATTTCGTTATTATTTTAGAGATTAAAAATTATATTGACAAAAATTTCAATTTGTTTATTGGCAAAAATGTAGATTTTTATTTCAAACATCATGAGTATTCAGTAAATTGATATATTTTGATAATTAGTTTTTTAAATTAGTCGCAATTTAATTATCTAGTGAATGAAGTAGAATGGTAAAGATACTGTGAAAAATAAAGAATCAGTAGTTGTTTACTTGAAAAAAGATTGTGGTTAAATGTTGTTAGAGCATTCCAGTTTATACAATTGAAAATGTTAGTGGCAAATTAACAATTCTTGTTTATTCACTAAATAATTTTATGCGTTACACGCTGCAAAAATAATTATATTATCTTAATTTTTTTATTTTTAATGTACGATGTGAATGAATGTGCTGACAATTTAGGGAAATACATCTGAAGTTCACACACTGAGGGCTTGACAGATGACACTCACTTTGATAAAAAATATCAAAAACTAAGAATCGTAGCAAGATAAGATTTGAAGCATTTCAAAAAAAAATTATACAGACCAAGCAACTCGATAAATATTAAATAAACATGAAATTGCACAATATTTCATCAGGCTTGGATCGACAAGTTCCTTAATCTAATTTGCAAAATTAACAAAAAATGCGAAATAATATACGTAGAATACAGAATATTAATGTATTGTTGCGGATAATCGATTTCGAAATTTCAACGAAAATATACGTTTTATAGTTCCCGTAATAGGAAAAAAGTAGTTCATTTTTTAAACGTCCGACCGTCCGTGACAACACTAGCGCTTAAACTATTCGTATGATTTTTCCAGAATTTCAATCAGATCTGAAAAAATTAACAATTGATAGTTATTTGAGAATAAATAATACTTTTTTAACTGTGTTGATTTTTAAAATTCTTCCAATGTTCTAAAACCTTTGATGCCCAGTAACCACTTTATTTGCTATTATTTCCTCAATACAATTTGAAACTCATCAAGTCAGTTATTTTATTAACAACGATATTGAATATTATCGCAAGAAAAATTCTGTTGCTGGAATTCAAATTGGTACATTTTGACAATGAACCCAATAATCTGTGCAAAATTAAATAGTACATCCCGGTCGATCTATATTCTCGTGTGTTACAATACCTCATTCGGCCTCGTGAGTACTTGACTCTAGACTCTGTGGTAAAGTAAACGTTTTGAACCTCGCCTCGCCGCTCGGCCTGAGAGCGGCGGTGGTGCTAGATACTCCATGGTAAAGCACTACAGTACCACATATGTTGAATCACTAGTCGCGAACTTAGAACATATCCCAGCAGGAAAGTTTCCTCTCTAGGGAAGGGGAAAACTCTTTAAACTGACTAAGAGGATATCGTATGCGGCGGAGGAACGATATCTTCCGACTACAACATACACTATACTATCGGGATGGTGTAAAAAAATAGTTGATGCATCCGTAAAACGCGAAATAATCACTTACGTGTGATGAAACAGATTACGTATGAACATCTGACTACTTGGACTTGTTCTGCTCAGAGTAGAACTGCGACACAGTCGGCACAAAATATACAGCCTACCGCGCGCCTCCATTTCTGTGACCCCTCTCTCCCTCCTTCCCACCCCCGCAGTCGCCCTTGCTGCCCACCCCATCAGAAAGCCGAGGTTAATTACTGCCGCAAGCGTCCTTCCTACATGGCAGCCGAAGTGAATGCGATGTTAGTGCCGCCACTCGAATCCCAATAGCGGCTCAGACACCAGCTCATAATGTTAATGCTGCTCAAACAGTGCGTACCGTGTTAAGTTGTCGGATATTAGTCTTGATACGCTGTAATAGAATAGTTTTAATGCATTGATACGCTGTAATAGAATAGTATCGTTTTGAGAAACAAATCAAATTATGGACAAAATCGTTGACGAATTGTCAATTATTATTGAGTTCGTCGCATACAATGAAACATAACTGTTTGCATTATTTGTGCATTCTTTTTGTGTACTCGCGCTCTTATAATTAAACGGTCTAAATGTAGAGGGAGAGCAAGTACAGTTTGTACTGTTCGAAACGATATCTTGGTTTATTAATTTATTTATTATTATTCATCCTCTCTTTACGCAATTAATTAGATATGTAGGTAGACCTTCCAATTTCTGAAGTGGTCAATCTCCGAATTCCTAGTGCTTATCGTACGTGTATTTGAGTGTGAGTTAATGTAACTGAGTAAGCGCGCGCGTGTGTGTATGTTTCAAGCTAATTAAATCATTACCATCAGATTCCCACCTAACTCCAAACGGTGTGTGTTAAGAGAGTGTTTATTCAAGATTCGTTCATTTTTTATCAAATATGCTTCGCATTTATTTCTTATCAAGTCATTTAAGTAGGGTCCATGATTTACAATTCTAATTAGTATTTAGCCATTGCCCAATATTAAACATAACATTTCGTTCCATATCCTAATGCTATAATATTTGTAGAAATTAAAGTTCATTTCCATTGAACTTTACTTTTTGCTGTCATTGTACTCCATTTATTCCCACTTGTGTTTAATTTTTCATTTACAATAACTTACAATTTTCTTTTATCTAAAAATATTTTTGTAATCTCATCTCATTACAGCATGTAATTTTCATTTAAAATACTAATTGAGTGCTTCACATGTCTTCAATTTCAGTAAAATTAAAACAAACTGAAAAAAGGATATTGCGATAATCGTATTTTCTCTTCTTTATCCATGGTTTTAAACCTCTCTCTCCTACATTTTAAAATTTTCTCTTTATATTATTTTTTATGGGCGGTTTCATTATCCTATTCTGATCCTCTCGTAAATTGAATGAAATTTGTTTTGATTTTAGCTGATTAATATACGGTATTCATGTTACATTATCAGCATATTTTGAATTCTGCACATACTGTAATCCAAACAATATAAACTTAAATTTATTTCACAAAACCATCATAAAACAGTGATACTAAATCTTATTTTTATTGAAAATGCACCTTATAAGTTATTGTTATAAGTTATTTAATTACATGTCGTTCAAGAGATAGGTACTGTGACTGTTGCGTCGTACCTCTATTAGTATTATAATTATTCTTACATCTATTACCTGATATTCCAAATCCCTGATTATATTTTAATCCTCTCTCTCCAACACGAAATATTTATATTAGGATCGTGGTCTGAAGTCACTCTAGAACAGTGGATAGGGAAATAATTTTCATCATCGTTTGGTGATGGGAGGGGAAATTACCTATTCTTATCGACAAACGAAGAGGAACATACGCATCATTCAAATATATTCGACACTGTGACCATTGGTACCGTTACTTTATTCTAATGAATATCAAGTATCTCTCTATCTCCTCTAATTTAAATTTTTCCAATGTTGTTATTATGATTACAAATTATGATAATGATCATCGAAACCGCATAAGACTTAATTTTTCTACAATCTTCCTTTTCTTAGTTTACTTATTAACTAAACATTCTTGGCCTTGGACAATTTACTTCTGTAAGGTCTCTCTTTTTAATACTTAATTTCTAAACTTTCCACATGTTGAGGAAAAATTGAAATCTGGGTACTGAGAAGAATCACTCAACTCGTAGCGTCGTCCTTTCACCATTTCCTTGATTCCATGTTGAAATCATATCTGCATAGGTTTTTGTTTACCGACCGCGTCTACTTCCATTAGTTCTCTACGTTTGCGCCTCAAAATTCGCATCTACAATCACGACATATCCTAACTTATTAATGTTTAAACAATTCGCGGATGTGCATCTATCTAGCAGATGACACGAATCCGATCTGAAAACACTTGTATGCCAGTCACGGTTTTCACTTTACCAAAACACGAAAATTGTCAGCACATGCTACACCATATAGTCGGCTCGGCATCTACCATCCTTCTTTGTTTTCACCAGTCAGTCTTGACTTTCGATTGTTTTTTCAACAATTTAAATACGTCCGTTTTTTTAAGTTATTGTCACGAGTGCGAATGGACCTTCATTGTACATCATACACACTGTTAGGAAGGGGTTTGCCCATTTGTACAGCAGAGACCGGGGGGGTAGTGGAAATGTGTCAAGATACCTGTCAAAAACAAGAGTCGGAGGTATTTTCACAGAATAGACATGCTCAAATAACACCTTGCCGTTAGAAGGATAATCCTTGGAATCTATTCCACGGACCTCTTCCTTGGAGCGTTGATGTCGTATCACTTCAGTTGTGTCCAAAGTAGAGACACACTAAATACGAGAATTCATTCAGAACTCACAGGATGATAATAACAGGCGTAACAATCAAATATTTGCATTTTTCAGTCCAAGCCGAATCTCATTGTTTATTATTTTCCTCAATTTTCTGGGTATCCCATGAAACCATAAGCACCTTTCGCATTAACAGAGATTTTGTAGTTTTCTTTTCTGCGCGCATTAGAAATGTGTAAAACAGATTGTTACGTTTTTATATACTCTTAATTCGGGAAAAAGAAAACTTATCCAACATTATTTATCGTCCAACATTTACAGATATTTTTGTAAAGTTGACATAACTTGAGGGTGGGTAGCTTTAATATCGACTACACGGCCATGATACTGAAAACAAAAAGAGCCGAATTTTCGCGGATAGCTTTAAGCAGTTTTCAGATTTACGAATCAACCGTATCCGAAGGTAATTTCGCTCGCTGGAAATATAGGGTAAGCGCACCCTTGAAATATCCAAAATATCGGATTTAATCAAATACGCTCCACGGACGCGCACACGTAAGCTCTCAATTGAAGCGGAGTCGGTCCGTGATTTAATTTTTTCGAGCGTGAAGTTAATGAACGCGTCCCTCGCCTATAACGAACTCGCTGCCTCCGGGCCGTCTACTGTATCGCACTCCCCGCGCGCCGGGTCTGAGCGCTTTAGGTTGCAGCGAATCTCGTAATCGCCTCGCTGCTCTTCGACGCGAGGCAATCTCCTCCCAACGCCCCGCCTGAGGTAGCCCCCATGAAAACAACTGTTGCCACCGCACCGAATCTGACCTGGAGGTCCTGCAAATCGAGTCTCGGCGGTAGCGGATTTTCGACTCTTCGAGAGAAAAGTGGAATTCAGTCGCTGTCTGTACTTGGGCATTTATTAGAGCAGCGATAGGCTGCTCTGACTGGAAGTTTTCGTGTTTTTTTATCAATACCAGGCAATTGCCGGAGACGTACCCCCAACAAATGGACCGTGGAACGCGCCGCGCGATCTTTCCATCATCTTTGTCACGTTCTCACTACACTACTACTCATGCCTGGAGACAGCCTGGAGTTCAAAACGTCTCCCGTCCGGATCGGTGCCCTGCTGTAATTAGATAACTGGAAGGTCAGGTCAGCGCTGAATCTCACCATCCAGAAAGGGAGAAATACCGCCATATTTCGGGATAAACAGTACACTAACGTGAGTAATGACCATAGCACTGGACGTGCCTGGATACAATCAATTAACCCAGTGCGCGACTTGCTTCCCTTGCACATCTTCCTCGCCAAGCGAGTATTTTTTGAAATAATTGGATGGGAGGTTAGCCGCTAGGTTGTATATTTATGTGAAGCTAGTGTTGTATTTATGTGTAATTATGTGGAGGATGTGCCGCTAGTGTTGTGTTTATAGTATTTGCTAAGGTTTTTGTATTTACTATATATTTTTAAGAATGTTGCCCAAAATAGACCGTCGCCTAAATTGAACCGCACTCAAAATTCTAGGCAAAATAACATTTACATGTAATGCACTTAGCTCCCTCTTAAACGGTAGTGCTTGGCAGCATGGTTATGGAATTCAGTCAATTATTAACGAATAAAAGTCATATTAGCTAGTAATATTAGTGGTTTCCTGGAATTCCACTCTATTTGTGTGCTGCATTTTGTAACGAACTGTCAGCACAAAGAGTATTATAACATGTATGCTGTGGTTTGCATCCTTGATAAGTTTTGTAGAACATTTTTGCCTTTTACGTAATTGTGCGGTGCAATCCGTTTCTTGTATTTGGACCTGTTTACAAAATTGAGCCCCAGAAGAATGCAGTGATTGAAGCGGTCCTGTTTAGGAGGTAGATGTGCTTCATTTCATGTTTTCTTTCTCGACGTCAGAAATCAATGCAACGGAACACACCTAAATTCAACCCAACCCGAGCCTGTACCCACATTCAATATATTGTGCGCCACCTGACATAATCGGAGAACAACCTAACCGAGGTATAGCAACATTGTGCAAAATGAAAATGAATCTTCTTCAGATATTTTCTTTATGAAAATAGAAGAAACAATGGAACTCATATGTTTAACATCATTGCGTGCATGCTTTTCTAACGAGTCCGATATATTGTCTTTTTGAAGAAGCAGTAAAATTATTTTGAGATTGCTATAGAAATTGCCAGCAAGTTGTAGTCATATTTTTTTCTGAGAATCTCTTCATTGTCAAAATTATTACAAATAAAACGTTTTAATCATAATTTCACTAATTTAATGTATTATTATTTACTTCTTGATGCATAGCAAGGTCATAAATATTTTGACTCTCCGCTGGATTACAGCTAATGGTGACGTTGTTTTAGAAGAACTAGTTGAACATTTACAATGTTACTACGATTAAACAACTATATCTACATTAACAGATGCTAAAACGAGTAGTGTTACAACATCACATACTTTCTCGAAATAAGTATGTTTTGCAATTTTCAAAAATTTAGAGTTCAATAAGCATGAAAGCTGAACATTTCTTACGCACCCTTTTCACTATTTGAGGGGAAAGATAAACAAAAAATTGGAGCCTTTTTTTGAGAAAAAAGTAATATGAATTTTATACATCGTATTTTCTTTAAACCAAAATTACGTGGAAACATCTTGTTTTTTCCAAAAAAGTTACATTCTAAATTTCTAATATATAATATTACATTACGTTTATATTAAGAGAACAAGACATCTTATTAAAATGTCCATATTTATCACATATCTGGAATCTGATTCTCTGGTATTTAAAGATGAAATTATTTCTGAAAATAGTTATCGCTTATTAAAGAACATTTATTTAACCAACGTACATTTAAAAAAAAATTATGTTAATGGAAGAGAGGGCAATATGTTATATTTTAGTTGAAAGAAAATTGTTTTCTTACGTAACTAGGAAAATCAGAATGGTTTGCAAGTGTGACACAGAATAATCAAATTTGGTTATATGTTCATTTCACGAGTCAATCCACTTCTCCTGTCTCTTCGTATAATTTCCTGTTACTTTCTACAAGATAGGTTCTTACATTATTGAGGTTACTGGATGATAACTCAGCTGGTGAGAAAAATCATGAGATAACCATCGTTCACAAGTTATGATATTTAATGAGGCACACGCATAGATTGTTACATTTCCAACAAAAAAATACTTTCACTAATCACAAACATTTAACTACGAACGATTTAAATGTTGATGCGCAATGAAACATCATTGACTCTAAACATGCCATTATATGTATTTTCCATTTAGTGGCTTTTCGTTAGGAAACTTAAACGTATGTTGTAAGTATGAGATGCACTACAGTATTTTCTTTTGTAAATAAAAACATCGAACATAGCCATTTCAGTAAAAAGCAATTCCAAATGCCCTTGAATTACAGTCTCTACGTAAGTAGTAAACTTGATGGACAAATACTATAGTATGATATTTCAATATTCCACACCTGAACCACACAATTCATTACACTGAATCTCTAAAAACTTGAATCGTGAATGGCCCCCGTATTAGTATATTTGGTCTAGTTGCTCGCGTAAAAATAAACAGATTTTGTTTTCAAAATTTTTACCATGGTTATGTATTTCTAGATACTTCGTCAGCTCATTCATAAGCGCCCAAAGTCAAAATATGCACTTTTCTTTAATATTTACAATCGTTTCTGAAACTGTTATCTGACACAATATTTATAGAATATTTCAATTAACCCAATTGTTTACTTTTCGTTTCCGTACGTTACGTTTTATTCAGTGTTCGATTAAAAAGAACCAACATTTTTCAGTATAATGTTTCTCGTTTCCTTCGGAATTTATCTCTATCAAAATAAGAATTTCAGAATATCGCAGGATATTGAACTATATGTCAAAATCGAAATTTTCAATAAAAATATTCAATAAACTAGTTATAGGAAGGAGTGCAAAGACATTTGCAATTTTACACATTTGCAATTTTCGAAAACTGGACGTTAATCGTGAAAATCGGTCCTATCCCATCTTAATAAGTATATATTATTTTCTTCTATTAAGAATACGCACACATATATTTTAAGGGTTCAGAAACGTTCTAATAATAAAAGCCTTAAGTGATGAAAAAACTCACCACTTAACAAAATATGCAAAGAAATATTTTAGAATCCTTTTTCCTCTCCCGTTGATGTAAGAGAGTTAAGCAGCCGCCTGCCGCCATGGACCCCAATTCCAGTCTCTCCGCCTCGCTAGTGGCTTATTCTCTAAGTGTAAGACAGTGTAAGTGTAATTCTTGAGTATCTGAGTATGCCCAAGTACGTCTACGGGACGATTAGGGATCGTAAAAATTACTTGGATGTTTCTAAACCATTGATATTTTCTCATGATGTATAACTCTTGAATTATGATTGAAATTTGCAGTAACTATTTTTGGTGGTTTATTTAGGGCCACAGACGATCACTGTTGTCAATCCACAGGCGACACTAAACCGTTTGCTATTCGCAACCTTTCTCCAGTGTTGTTACTCTCTTTACTTTTTTAATATTGCATTAACTACTAGGTCATTAGCGACCACTATTGCTTGTAACGGTCTGGTAACTGTGAGGATGACACGATAATGATAATGATAGGGAGTGAAAGGACGAAATACAACCATGCCCGAGTCGGGACTCGAACCCGCGATCTTTCGGTCCTGAGATCGCTACGGCACTACTACCTTAGCGATCTCGCCCACCGGATCAGCTTCTTTATTTTGAATGTAGTAATATCACTAAACTGCCTTTTGAACGTAGACTACATAGAACATTGATTAGAAGATGAAAATGACAGTCAAACGTAAGGCAGAATACATTTAAAACTGATATTGGCGTGTTATGTATCACTTTTGAACAGAGACATTTTACTTCGATGATTTATGAATGAAAGTAAATAAGTAGAAAAGTATCAAAACACAAGTCTTTTATTTTTTATTTCGTTCTTTATATTCAATCAACTTTATTATTAACACCCTTCTTATACTTGACTATACAATAAAATAGAACTCATTATGTACCATATTTAAAAATGAAACCAAGATGGGAACATATAATCTTTTTTCGTGTTTAAAACATTGATATTTTAAAAATCGATATTTTTATCAATGTTTTCATCAATATCAAAAAACTTTTAGCGGTGTATCAATGTTTTTCTAAACTTTTCTTTCTCTAGACATGATCCGTTGGTGGTATCTCGTCTTTGCTCCACCAGTGAGTCAGATCTCCTAAGGCGAGATGTTTCTACGCCCCCGCGAGTTCGCGCCGGTCGAGAGCAACACTTGAGACCGCAGGTTATTCTTTGTAAATTGTTGTTGTAAACAATTTTCAATATAAATAGATTAACAACCTACAATAAATGTTTCCAGTGATGTATTTTTGTTGATCCTCGCAATACCCAGCAGTTTCCTTCCTTTTGAATATTTTCAAAATATGAATTAGGCAATTGACAATGTGGATGAGAATCCTCGCTGCAGGCTTCTCTTAGGCACATTGTGGACGAAATGATATGCCACTCCTTTGCTTGAGAGCGGTAGTTAACACTCTAAACTGCAAAAAGGAATCTACGAGTGTATATTTTCGGGATTCGGAGTTTCGTAGTTTTGAAGAAACAAAATTGTTCTGTACGTTACTGTTATGTGAGAAACTATGTGTTTCTGATACGTCAGTCTCCGAATTTGCATGTTTCTTCGCGTTTCAATTACAGGGAGGGTTAGATTTGGCAGCAAACTTTAAGCCTGTATGTATTAAAGTACCAAAATGTATGCTTCACATTCTGAAAGTAGGTACAATCTTTGAATAGTTATTTTAACAATCGTTTAATGTAATTCACTGTTGTTGATATAATTCGATAAGACTGTTGTGGAGTATATTGAGCTATTATATTTCTAGTAGTTTTGTCTCATTTTCTAAACTTTTTTTCGTGCTAGGCATTCTGCTGCAACACAACGTCTTGGGGGTTGCCTATGTTGCAGGCAAAACGCGTAAGTTATGGTTCTCTGAAAAAACTCTCCATTTCTGCTTTTTTACGACCCTCCAACAGATGTTCATTACTCTGCACATGTTCTACAATAATTCTTAAATTATATATTGATATTTAATATTAATGAATATTACTTTGGTTAATAGCACGAGTGATATTTCTACAAACAACTAGAATAAGAAGTCCTGCACTGCTCGAGCTTTTATTTATTCGATAGCTCACTTACAAGACGTTGCCAAAAATGTGCGTAACGATGTTCACACTAACACCAATAACAATAACCATGGACATTTCCCTGGAATGCTCTGTATTTTAAAAAAATGAAAACTTTAGAAATAGTGAGAGTAATTATGTTTTGTTGTACCACCACTAGTTTCTTGTGAGAAGGCAGCGTTACGAAATGCATTAATCTGCACACGATATCACAATTAAAGCACAATAGTTTTGTCCTCTCGAGTGAATTTTTGCACTTCGTATTTTTATCTGTTGTTCATAAAAACATAATTATATTCTTAGATTAACTCTTACCAATTGACTTGTACCAACCAACATTTTGATCTTATGCGTGTAATATTTAAACTTAGTTTTAAATTGTCTGTTTCTTGTCTCCATAGTGAGATAAACAACTTTTAATTATGTATTCTCTCATAGTCATATATTTTCAAAGTTCCTCGCATTACACATTTTGCACTCTTCGAATTGTCTGTGTTTATCGTATCAATTTTTTTCCATGAATATGCAAAACGCTATCATTTTATAATAATTCTGGCAATTACTCAAATTCACTGCTTGTTATATGCTTTTTGACACGTAAAAATATTGCCACGATCTATAAACAAAACAGATGTGAAAATTATAGAATGATGACGGTAAATTTTTGGTGCCTTTCCCGTTATTAATATAGAGGTTTCATCAGAGTGTCCACTCTACGCATACGTTTATGGTCTTTTTAAGCAGTTGAAACTACTACCAATGTTTCTTATTTTAATTTTTTGAATGCTGAATTAGATCTGTATGTGGTAAAAACGTCAAACATTAAAAATTAGCACCTACGTTACTTTCCAACAGCATATTTTAAAATGTGGTGTTTGGCACTCTCATGGGAGCAAATACCGATATTTTTTCAGTAACCATAGTATTTTCTGCAACATTCTTTGGACAAGTTCACCCTCCCGTATTTTTTTGTCGTTCGAAACCAACCAATGCTCTTTTCATAAACGCACACAACTCCATTTTACACACCCCGCGAGAGCAATTTTTTTCAAATCCATTCCGCGAATACCGCACCGCGAGCGCTTCTGAAACATTTTGTCACCGCGTCCCCTCCCCCTCCCCTGCCCTCTCCTGATGAGCGGATCACAAGCGGCGGGGCCTCCGCCGCCGTGCGAGGCCGTGACGTGTGAAAAACGCGTGCGCGTGTACTACTCACAGAAGGCTTTTGTAGAGGTCCCTACCCGACAACAACTGCTTCGTAATGAAACTCCAAACCGAATTATGGAAATAACGAGAGGATGGGCAAAAAGGGGCGGGGCCCGAGGGGAGAGCCGGCGCCGAGGCGCTGTGGGCCGGAAGCGCGGGCGGCGCGGCCAAATCGAAGGCGCGGCGAGACACGGTGCGGTGTGTGGGATTTTGCATTCTGAAAAGCGGTAACTAAATGTGCGTATAACTTACGTACTATTTGTTAATTTTAGTTTGTCCTCATGTTTTGTTTTTGTCATTGTACTCCTCCCCTATGAATAAATTTAAAAAAATCGAAACGTTGGCTAATTGTCATCGTTCATAATCCCGTGAACTACAATTCTTATTTCGCAATGATCGTGAATTCTACAATAGTGTCTAACTTACGTTTGAGGCAATAGGCATTGCATAATAGAAAGTCGTCTTGTGCTGTTTTTCTTGTGTAGTAGTAAGTGAAAGCTTAAAGAATTCGATTAATCAGGTGATCAACATATTAATGCATATTCATTGCACATTGTATATATTTAGTGAATAGAATACAGCATACATTACTGTATTGTATGGCACTACTTCGTCAGTACCTTTCCAACCTATCAGAAACAAAAACTGTATAGATCTCAATTTTCCCGATATTTGCTTACCATTCTCTAATCTCAACCCCTCAATTATTCGTACTCTAGTTGATTACCCGTAGCTTCCCGGGTATTGATTTTTCCAAATCATCTACTAAACTCCCCTGCGTTCATTCTGCCCCGCCTCCCGTCTCCACCGACTCACCTGTTCCCCGACTCACAACGCTCCCGCCCCTTCCCTCCCCTATACCCGGCAACATCCGGAGATATTGCTGTCTTCAAGATACTGGAATCACCGCTCGCAGAAAGACAAATTATGGGGAGTAGCCAAATTCAGGGTTTCAAATTAAGGAATTCAAATTCAGGGCAGATTGATAGTCCCCCCTCTTTATTTTTTCTCTGCTAGTGAAAATTGTTCACACAATATTTGGGAGCATTTTTTTCAGTATTTGAAAAGTTTCTTCTGGAATACGCGCACTTCTCCCTCTCCCTCTCTTATATACACACAGTTACACACACATACACATACACACTCGCACAAACGAGTTCGTAACTGGTCCTTTTGTCTCTCTAACTAAGCTAAAAGAATTCTACATATCAGAGTCCATTCTCGGAAACGAGATACTTGCCGTCATAAAGAGTCTTTTGCAATGTGACCATCCCTACAAAATATGAATGCCACTTAAGAACTACTTAACTGACATGAATGCCACTTAAGGATGAATTAACAATCGCCAAATCCTATAAACAGGCTTCATATCAGACTGTACTCGTCAGGATATGCTCCGATTCGTGTACATTGGATCAGTATCGTCAGTCGTTGATAGTTATTCTCCAAAATAATGAAAATTAGGCCTCTATTCTTTTTGAAAAGAATATTATTATGACATTCGGATGTTATATTTCAACAGTCCATACATTTATAATTTATAACATGGGTTTATTTTCATATTCATAATAACAATTCACTTAATGGTTCAGTTAGTTTTTAATAATTACGCCTGCCGGATTGAATTCAATGTTCTTCATACTTTCATATAAAATTTGAAATAACTCAATTGAAAATTTCATACACATTTTTGGCGACATTTTCCTGACGGCGTGCCATAGTGCGGCACTGCGGCGTGGCGGGAGGGCGAGCGGTGGCGGGGAGGCGGAGGGACCGAACCGAGATTGCAATTGTCTCGATCGAGGGCGTGCGAAACCCGACACGGGAGGCTTTGCATGGGGGGAGGAAACGGCCCGGAGACTCACAGGCGGCGGCTGTTGTGCCGGAAGGAACGGGAAGAGCTCCAAACTTCGCGCTGAAGGCTAACGATGGGTGAGGGGAGGCGGTGATGCCTGATGCTACCTTTCGCGTCCCAGCGGCACAATGATGAGCGACGAATGAAGGGTAGAAACTCAAAGCTTTCACTAAGCTCGTCTACACAAATTTAGTACAAATTCATGACGAAGAAGTATCGTATTGATAAAACCCAGGGAGTTATACGCTTCCGACGCATAATTCATTATTAATCTATTCTTGTTATAATTTATAGTCCATTCGAAACATTTTCTAGATTTAATTTTACAATTATTAGTCATTTAAAGCCAAGCTTTCAATAAGATTATTTGTTTTTACTTCTGCCTAAACGTACGTATATACGGAGTGATGTACTTAGTATAAGAAAATATTATGTGCTGCAAAAATTAATTTCAAGATAATGGAAATACACGTTCGTTTTGTGGTTTCCGGATAACCGAAACGTTCTTTTTTTGACAAAATCACTGTCTGCCTGCCTGCCTCCCGGGCGGAGTGTCTACCGGGCGAACTGTCCATCGAACCGGTTGTCTGCTGTTGAAGTTAACTGAAGGGGTGAATCATCAAAATTTATATTCGTCTCTCAATCTGATTTATATCGTGACGCCTTAAATGTAAAATTGAAATCTTGATTTTCAGGGGATCTTTAAAATACATCATGCGTATTTCTTTTCTAAATAGTTTTGCGTATTATGCATTGAAAAAATACAATTTTAAAAACTATATTGATTAAAAACAATTTTTCATGAATTATTTTATTCGATGGAGCGAAATACGCTTACAATTATGGTGAAAGTTCCACATTCGTTAAACGTTTTGAATTTTAGAAAAGATTGAAGAAGTTATAAATAATGTAAGAAATTATATGTTGTTGTAGCACAACTACTTTCTTTAAATTATCAGAATAATTTTAAATACATTTGTGTATTTTTTGAAAAGGTAATTTCTTTGAAATTTCTCTCACTTTGTCAATATTAGGTACATTCTTGATCATTATTCCATTATTGAGATCATAGCCTTCAATTTTTTATTATAAAGTTTCTTGAAATTTCTTATATTTTATAGGGAAATTAGCTTAGATAATGTGAATTTTCAAAAACGCTCAATTTATCAAAGACTGCTCTAAATGTTCAATTGAAGATTTCGTATGTTCAGTGAACATTAAGTCTTCTATGATATTATTAAAGATATATTTCCATTCTTGAAATCGGGGACCGAATTGAAGCGGAATATTCTTAAAAGGAACGAAAATTGAGTGAAACGTGAAAAAAATGTGAGAAAATGAACGTGTTTTTATGTATTTTTTTAAATATTAACATTACATGTGAGTGCGCTAAAAGTTTGCGTTAACTTACACGTGCGAAGTATTCAAAAATCCGCTTTCAGATCCGTACGTCGTGGGGGTTAAGGGCATTTTGAGTTCCACCATTTTTACATTTCTCCTAACCCTTTTATAATGTCTATCATGGCCTGATAGACAACAGTCAGATGTGTTTGTAATTGAGGAACTAGATGGATCTGTTGGTAGACCGTCTAGACACTGATAAATAGCAGCTGGGAAGATGGTGGTGGCAAAATTAAGAAGGTAACCCTGAGTCGTGATACTAGGAAACTAACTTGTAAGAGCTAGTTAGTGCCATTCTGTAGCATTATAGTTGGCAATAATGTGAATCACATTTATTATAAGAAATTGCCATGAATTAAAAGCTTTCAATGATAAAATTATCGATAATTCAATCAAAAATTATAATACTGGTTGAGTTATATTGGAATAATGTTATATTACTCAAATAATCGTTCGTCCCAAGAAATTTAAAAACAACCTAAATTTGAATTTAATTTAATACATTCTCCTTTTTTGACTAAAAATTAAAATATACGTAACATGTCAAAAGTTCATCATAAAAAGTCTCATAAGAGAAAAGAAAACACAGGAAAAAATATATTTAACATTTCAGAAAAATAAAAATAAAAGTAGAAAACTTACTTTCAAATTGTATACTGAATGACATAATCACTAAAACCTAACTAAATGCAATTTATCAGAAACTAATTGTAACGTCTTTTCTTCTTATTTTCTTACGTAGATACACCATGTTATTATTAGTAGTCAATTTAATTACCTGTAATTTTAAACGACGAAATAAGGATAATATGTAAATAATTTTATCAAATCCACGTTATTTGTTTATTACTAACCCAAAACAAAGTGTAGTTATTTTCGAGCATTGCGTTGTGTGGTTGGAAACGAGAGAGCCGGAGTACCATGTAATTAATAGATATGAGCGTATCCTCTCTCATTGCTTGTGCAAATTGACCACAAAATCACCGAGTATATTACATGCATCAAATATGTTGAAATGAACTGTAATTGAAAGCAATCTAATCTCTCCACTCATACAGTTCTTGTGGTAGTCCTCCCAACATGGTTTTGAAATTATCACATTCTAGTTTCGAAAATTGTACTATGTGGCTCTTCCTACTATATTTGTCTAATTATTAAAATAAAAGGCTGATATGATCATTATTTATTTTGGTTTAATTCAGCACGGGATAATGAAGTATTTAAATAATATACCATTCTTTTGTATAAATTATTATGCACTGGAGAATGTATTAATTCGTATGCCGGAATTTCTTAGGTGTAAATGTATGTTAATAAAAATAACCTACGAAGAAAAATAATCTTTTACTTTTCATTCAACAATTTCATGCACTAATTTCTGGATTATCGTATGAAACTTGTTTATGTATTTTGAATTTTGGGTAGATTGTTTGACTTTGCCAGATAGCTAAAGGTGTCGCTTGGTCCAGTTTGTCGCATCGCTTGGTCCAGTTTGATTCCCACGATTGAGTGTAAGAGAGAGATGTGGTGTACATGACGTATTCCCTTCGCCGTAACTAATACCGCCTGCCTGAGCTTTTCTTCGTCCCATAGCTGCAGAAACTGACACGATTAAAGCGATAAATATATTTTTCCTCGACTGGGAATCAAACCCGGAATCACACCACGAGAAGCAAGTGCGCTGCCTATGAGACATACTAGAGACATATAAATGTTTGCCACTCCTTAATTGATCTTTTTAAACAACCTTTTCACATATAATTGAATACCGACTCTTTGATCAATTCTTTACGAAATAGCTTTCTTCGTAAATTCTTTTTCACAATATCTAAAAAGCATTTTTAGGCTAAGTTTGTGTTTCCGACTCCCTAATTTCAGGTTGAATGCTAATAACACTGTTATTAAACGAAACTGCTTGGAGATAATTTTCTACAATGCGGCAAGTGTTTCGGATAACAGACCACTTGGCAAGTGCTTTGGAAGAATTTCAATTTTCTGGAGATATTCTTCTTCCTCCTCATTATTATTATTTTATTATTATTGTTATTATTAATACTATTAATATTATTATTTAATTTTGTTTATTGGTGTTGTAGGGTCATAGGGATATTCAGGGCAGCCTACTAGCTTCCCGTCGTACAATTCCCGGTTTGTTTCCCGGTTGCGGTCAAAATAGAATTGTAGTTTTCTTTAAAATCGTCTATTTCTGTAGTCGTGTGACGAAAAACAGCCCAGGCAAAAATGGAGTTCGCAAGTTACGGTGATAGGAATAGGTAGTAGGAATAGCAAGGAGTTATGTTCGCCACATGACTCTATTTGCCCCCCAAGTGTGGGAATTAACTAGGTCCAAGCATGGGAACCGCAAATTGTGTTACAGTTTGGGCACAGTGAGCTAACCGGTAAATTCGGACAATCGATTCAAAATGACAAACACATACGTACATTATTATTGCTATGGCTATTATTACGATATTAATATCATCTTCTTTAATCTGGCTGCTCCATGCTCGATCATCACTGCCTCCCCGTCGCACGCATCCTGGTCCGGTTCTTCTGCGCATGCGCACCCGTCTTCTCTCCGAGTCGGTGGTAACGAGGCGCCAGGCGCCGTTAATTATCGCGGGAAGCGGCGCAGGCAGCTTGTTAGAAGCTGCCGCCGGACGCCGTAACGAGTGCTAGTGCGTGATTTATGCGGGCGGAAAATTGCGTGATATCTCCTGCACCGAGGGGTTGGAGGGAACCGAGAAGTAACTCACTTGTTTTTTGTATTTCGCGCCGATAAATAAGCGATTAATGTAGGGGCTTTAAAGCAAAAGAGCGTTGAGTATGAGCTAAGGGTGGAATTACTTGGGTTCAAATAAAGACTTGATGTGATGTCGTTTTCTCGTTTCCTGTTACACTGAGTTGATGTTCTCTCATGCCGTTGTCAGTGTTCTGTTCCCTAGCAGGTTCGTACTTGCTTGAGCAACCTATATGTTTTATCTTAATTGTTAATTCTTCAGCGTGCTGAAGTATTCTTAAGATGATCTAAAGCTTACGTTTGTTTCCCATTTCTTCACCTCTTTTCTTCTTTTTATTTGCCTTTCATCTTCTTTCCTGTAGAAGGTGCTGTCTTAATTCAAGTTAAAATAACTGGAATTAGTGACCGATTGTTCATAGTTGTTGGTTTTCAGAGAACTATAAACAATTACCATTACGTCACGAATATATTGTTTGGCCGTAACGTGTGTGTGTGTTTATGTGTGTAATGACGTCCTTGTGGCAAATGTCTAAGTAGTTGATGCGCGGAGAACAGTACTTGACAACCGGGCGAGTCGAGATGAAGCTTCTCTCAACATATACACATATATCAACAGTAAATATAGTGGACTGAAAAAATGATACTCAACAAAAACACCGGAAATTATTTTCCAAAACGTAGTTCGCTCATTGCTCAAGAAGTACTAATAGCATTTTCTCGTACGGCGCTACAACAAATTATACACGTATTGCAACTAAATATTTATGAGTGTGTTACATGATATACAAAGAAACAACGTTTTTAAGCAACAACCATTTTGATATTCAAAATTAACAAGATGCATTTTTTCAACTACTTTATTTTTATAAAAAAGCCTGTACATTAATCTACTCTTTGTCATAATTACCACCAATATAAAGACACTTATATCGTAAAACCACTTTCTGAATTCCCTCCTCATAGAAATGTGCTACACACAAGTGCCAACCAGGCCATTTTGACTTCATCATCTTCATTGTACCATTGATTCTAGATTATTTTCCCAGCAAAGGAACAAGTGGTAATCACTGGGGGCCAGATCAAGGCTAAACGGAGGGTGATCAAGTTGTTCTCAACCAAATAATGTGATAAGACACGTGGTTCTTCGAGCCACGTGTTGATGGACATTATTATGCAGCAAAGCGATTTCCTCTTTGGGCACGGTTCCTTTTTCGTTTTGGTTTGCAAACGATATTTATTTAAGGTGTCACAATATGTTTCGGAATTTTTAATTTTTAGCCTCATCGAGGTACAAAACTACAGGCTACACTCCCCAAAACACAGTGCACATAATTTGGCGTGATGAAGTTGTTTGCTAGAACGTAACTTTTTTTGGGTGATGTTGAATGCCTCAATTCCATGGATTGCTGTTTTCATTCCAGTGTCACAAAAGCCAAGTTTCGTCATCAGGGACAATTTGAGTGAAAAGTTCATCACCTTCATTGCGGTACCACTCTAGAAATGTCGAGGCGTTGCCTAAAGGTTTCATATCCTGTGACTGTTTTCTTAAAAAAGAGTCTGTATTGTTGAAGCAATTCTTGAGAGCAATTTTCACAATAATCGAGCTGGTCGCGGATTGTTTGATTTGTATCAACTCAGCTGTGGTTATTAGAGTCGTCTTGGCTAGCAGTTAATCGGCGTGCTCGCTTTCCACTACGTGGCCTGGGGTTCGATTCCCGGCGAGGCAAGATTATAGTGCGCCTTTTCCTTGTAATGCCCCAGTATATGTTGCTATGTGACGATGAGAAATTTCACATCTCAGGTTGGGAAGACCGGAATACGGCGTGGGCGTCTACGTGCTAACCACACGTACCCCTTAAGCCCATGGCCGCGAGGCAGGGACGTCTCCGGTCCGCCTGAGCCCGTTCACGGTCTGTACAGTATACGAAACGTACATATATACATGCATACATACATACCTACATACATACAATGGTCATTAGAGAAGGATTTACCCTCGGTGATGGCGGTGCTCGTGGCTCACTGGATGCTGCCGATTCGATACTCACCTACGCTTCGGCCTGCAGCGTTTCCCTCTGAAGTTTATCCAGTGGAACACCACCCCAGACGGACACAGCTCTAAGCTCCCGAAAGGTTTCCCGGGATGTGTGGTGGTGAATTTGTGTTTGTGAATATGTGTTTCTGTGTGTGAGTGGACGAGGTCAAAACATATATTGCATTGTTCTTGGTACCGGGAGAGGTGGCTCAGGGCATCAACAGTGGTTTCTCCGAATGCCGGAGCAATACCCTAATAAACGGGCTATGTACCGCGTGCGATGGTTCCTTCTTCTTCCTTGTTCTGTCCTCACACCTCTAATATGCACTACACTACCATAAACGCGGGGAGACCGGTCGGGAGCTTAGAGCTTGTAGGGGTTGGGGCGGTGCCCCGCTGGTGGGAGACATCTGGTTGAGGGAAACCCCGCTAGCTGACGGTAGGTCGGCACCGGATCTTGCCATCCAGCGGAAGATCACTGCCCCTTCTAAAAAGCATGCACTGCACTTACGGGACTAGTTACATCATTAGTTGACGCGCCCAGAATCACTATCAACTAACCAACTATTCTTGACAAGGTTTCTCCGATATTCCCGTGGTTTTGATAGGGAAAACCATGAAAAATCACAGATGAAAACAACGTCCTCTAAAATTCTGGAGACAGCGAGTGTTTTTGACATATTATTAGTTACATAGCTAGTGTCGAGTATACCAACCGTGGGGACTGGAAACAATTTCAACCATTTCTGTCGCATAATATATATATATATACACACATACATATATACATACATACATACATATATACATACATACATACATACATACATACATACATACACACACATACACAAACTCGCTCACAACTATTTTCAAAACGTGCGCGAAAATGCAACAGCTGCGCTATCTGCACTAGGAGAGTGACCGAGGAAACAAGACTTTGTCCTCCGCTTTTGACTCTGAGTGAACCGGCCCTGCTTTAAACCTAGAATGGTTCTAACTCAGTCGGTGGATGTATGTTACAGACTGTCATCGTGGATGTTGACGATGGAACAGACGTCTTCAGAGAGCATCCGCATTCTCACCAATGGACACTCAGTTGACCGTCTCATGGATTGGTTAAAATCTTCCCATCCGTGAAGTTAGCTGACGGTTGTCTACCCCATCTACTTGTGGTTACGCTTGATCGGTAAGTCTTAAACAACTCAATTTACTCAAACACGTTTCGACGCGATATATCATTTTCCCAATGTACAGAACAGGGTATTGACAGCTCAATCTTACTTTGGTCTGTCTGAAGAGCTTACTTGATCTATATATAATTATGGTTAGTAATATAACTGGAAGGGAGAGGTTAGAGGTCCTCTGAAAGCATTAATGAGAAATCCTTAATTTCATAAACTTAAAATAAATTTGGCTTGAAATGTGGAAGATAAAAATTGCAAGGTATAACGGAGTTGTCACAACATTATGAAGAAATCATCGCAACGGTTGGGATTGAATCGTCGAGATCTTTAACACATATAAGGTTAGCCAATACATGTTTTAAATTTCCTTTATCGCCGTCAAGATCAATAAAATGTTGCACGGTTAAACTTATGCCTTGAATACGTCGGACGGACTGTCATGAATTCTCTTTCGAACTCTTGGAATAGTTTTGCTAGCGACCTCTTGACTCAACTTCCACCCTCAAAAGTGAATCACAGTTTGATTCTTTTGGATGCAAACTGCAAGCGTCGTGGTCATACGGCCAGTAGGGCTTGGAAAATAATACGAGAAAATTCACACGATAACATTCGACATAAGTCACTCACACGACAACAGTTACGAGTAATACGCAAATGGCGACAAAGTTAATGTAAGAGTGGACAGGTCCCAATAATAAAGTGCTTGTCCTAGTACCTTATTTTGTTATATTTGATATAAGTCAGTTATAATATTTGTATTACGTAGCAAACACATTTCTTTTTTTACCTTCCAATATCAAATTTCTACTCCAAATTTTGATTCGATGCTATGAAACATGGAATTATATCCCTTTACCTGCTTTTTACATTTTAACTCAATAAATATTACGTTCAAACACAATTTGTTTTAAAGTTCAGTAAACCAGAATAAATGAAATAAAATGATACATTAAATTTAACATTACTGCTGAACGTAAAAATAAGTTGTCTTAATAACACTGAGAAAATGCAGACACTAAACAAAGCTGCGAACAGTTCACGTTCGGCAGTATTCGGTAAATTATTTGATGATATTAAGAGAAAAGAAAAGGAGCGAGGAAATGTTAACTAAAGATATAGCGTAATAGGAATCTTCTGAAGTCAAATTGAGGTCATTTTGAGTCAAATTATGTATGTGGCGAATTTGAAATACAATACCTTTATTATTTATGTTTTGCCGATTTTAAAGGAGAACATGGTGTTCAAAAAATGTCGAAATGAAAATTTGAAATCTAAAGAGCAGAAATGACTAGCAATTTAGTGATATAAATTAGTTACTATATAATGATATACATTCGTCATAACGTATAATAAAGATAAGAATGAATTAGATACAATTTTATTTGTGTAATTCTAAATGTTCCTGCAATATGAATTGTGATTAAGCTTCTGAAACAATGACCCCCATCTCGATCAATTTTTACGCTCAGTTTCCCACGATCCATCATACAAATACTTAGAATAACCTTGGTTTTGCTTTTTCTTCTCAAAGAGTAAATATAACTTCACTTTCTGCGTGTGTTTCGTTGAGCTAGGGGGGAGGGGGTAGTTGGTAGATTTCTTCCGTCCACAAAACCATAAAAAAAATACTTCTGGTTTTCGCACTCGTGACTCGATTTATTCACGTCGGACACGAAAAAACAAAATCTATTTATCTTATTTGCAGATGTAAATAGTTTCTGTTACACTTTATAAAATATTTCGTGTTATTGGTTTTGCCAAAAACAATATATTTCCTTCATACCTTTATTCATAATTCAATGGTACTGTCCTTAAGATTGGTACCTTGGATCTCTAGAAAAAGTGCACTATTTGGGCATCTTCCTCGCATGTCAGGTACGTTTTTAACACTCTTTGTATTTCAATAACTAAAGAAGCAAAAATTCACGCTCATTTATATTCTTCGTAGCGCACCTTAGACGTATCTCCAGGCTTCTGTGGTTCCGAGAACACAATTTACGACCCGCTGCTCTAAGGTGACTCTATGAATTATGTTAACACAGGTTAACGAGGGTTGACGAGAAGAGGGAGACACTTGACGAGCGCTGTTCCCCCAGATCTCTCCCTCCCCCTCCTCCCGACCTCCATGTCCTTCCCGTCTCGTCCCCTAAGAGGAGCACTCTATCGTTAAGCAGCATCGCCCACTCCATCTCCCCACTCGTGCGTACTTGGCCTATTAGTCTTCTCTCGCAGGTCGGGGAGTGACTTATCTCCTCGTCAAAGGCGCTTTCTGCTTGATGGAAAAATTGTAAACGTGGTGCTGGGGCCCTCGCTACGTGGTGGGGAAATTACCCGCTAAGCGATTTGCTGAAATATTTTGCGTCTCATATTTTACGGTGAACGAAAAGTCAAGGGTGTCTTTTTAACTTAACGTTGGGGGGAGAGAGAATTAAGAAAATAAAGTTAAAATGACTAGTTTTTTATACATTGTACTTACAAATAGTAATTTTACAAAATTCTCCCGCATATCAGATGGGAGAAATAGATCAAGATAAAAATTGAATTAGTAAACTAAAGGCAATCAGCAAGTTTGCAGTTTCGTTCCACTTTAGTAAGATGTTTTTTCTGAGTGCGAGAAGAAAGAATAATTAGGTTTCTAACAGGTGAACTATTGAATTTATCAAGCTGTGAAGAAATAAACGTAACAAAAGATTTTTATTATCCAAGTACCAACGATTTACTTTTCGGGTGAGAATGATATATTTTGTAGGATATTACTTAAAGTGGACGAGAGACTACGAGAAACTATTCAAGGTTTCAATGGCAATGAAAGCAAATATTTTAAGGGTTTTTATAAAACTTAAGATATACATTTTATTTTGAGTAAATTTGCAAATAATGAGAAATAGATTGAGTCAGCTGATTTAAGCCCTATCTGTTAACGCAGCAGAGACGGGTCTGCAAAGAACTAAATCTTAACTACACAGTAACTTGAAATATTCTGTGTACCTGACATTTTTCTACTCCCAAAACACCATAGAGCATGAATGTTTTACTCCATGGCGCTGCTCGGGAAGAAAAGCAAATAAATCGAAGTTGCGACAGCAAGAAATCCGAGAGAGATGGCGACCGCCTTCGCAGAAATATTCGAGAGCGAAAAGGTTTCAGCGATTTCCAAACTGGCGATTGGCCGGGCGTCTGCATCTTCTCCTGCGCTCTCTGCCCGGCCGAAGATCGGAGAGACGTCGCGCTACGCAGTGGGCCGACGAAAGAACCGAGCAAAAAATTCGGGGCAGAAAAAATATTCGCACACACGTTTGTTAACTTGAGGGACCCTGGTTCAAACCCTAACAAAGCAGTGATTTTTACACGGCTACGTTCTATTCAGAACGTTCCTGAGATCCACTCACCCTCCTTTCAAAATGAGTCGATAGTGTTTTTTTACACTTTGTATTAAAAACGAGGTATCCAGTCTGACAAATAGAAATGCAGTATGTCGATAAACATGCCAGTGCATGATCATGAATCACTGAAACATTTGCTTCGGTGGCATGAAGGTTAGCATATGGCGCTGTAACACCTGTTTGCGGACTCAAACCCGATCGAAGCAGTGGATTTTTAAGAGTGAAAAAATACTTGGTACCCCTGACGTCGGAGAAGTAAAGCCGGGTGTCCCATGATGTTGATTTACTGTTGTTTGATTGGCTGGCTTGGATTTTTAAATAGCTTATTGTCTAAAACATCCTCAAGTCTAAAATAATCCTGACCAAAATCTAAATCGCCTACTTTGTCGCTCAAGAGATACTTTCTTTCTTCGCTAAATGGAGAAAGAAGCGTAGCAAAATTTGCTTGGTTGTACGGAAGAGCACATCCCATGACCCGTCTTTCACCACGAGCAATAAGACATCATTGAATTGAATTTGAAATTAAATGGGGAAGAGATTAAGGCTGAAAAAAATTTAGAAACTTTTTCAAACCTTTAATAAGATCAATTATCAATTCATAAATCTAAGAACATCTGTAGAATTATTTAATTATTTAGAGATAGTAAATTTCAATATCAAACAATTTATATTAAATTGAGATATGCAGTCTGAGTGGAAATAATTGCAAAAATCAAAAAAACAAGCCGGTTCATGAACATTTCATTGAAACAGAATTGCGTAGATATTGTTTAGAAAACTTTTAATTTATTCGTAATGCTCTTCCCTTCACAACTTCTAGTAATGATAAAATAAGGTATTTACAGGTGGTAAATGTAAAATGTTTTGATTATTTATCATAATCAATTAAATGTGTGTGTTTGTGGGAATAAAAGTGGTTGGATGATAATATGGAGAGACAGTGACAATCCATTTAATTTGTTTACAGAATAATATAAGTACGAAATCAGTTTTTAAGAGAAATATATGTCTGATGTCTTTATCTATTCTATGGTTTCTTCATGGTTGCCGAACAATCAACAGGAACGTCTATCAAATATTACATTTGCTTAGGTCAATTTTAGGGATTTCTTAAAACTTCATGAACGACGGTATCATTCGCATAAAATGATGTTCCGGCGTTTAGAGAGATACCTACTATAGTGTAAAAAAGAATTTTTCTACCAATTTATAATATTAAAGGAATTATTTTTTATGTAGCTTGCCAATTGGTCAAATCAATTGGTCTTTTGCTTCGAATTGCAACTATTATTGCTTCTGTTGTTATACATGAATTTTAAATTTCATAAGTAACGATCCAAAGCTGTTGTTTCTAAAGTATTCAACTCTGTTACATCAAACACTTTTTAGCTTTTAAGAGCTCACTTTTTATTTATTTATTTATTTTTTTTTTGAACTTTAGTTTTGAGTCATGGGAGGGATTCATGAGAGAGACGGAGGGAGAGATAGAAATGGAGAGAGAGATAGAAATGGAGAGAGAGATAGAAATGGAGAGAGAGATAGAAATGGAGAGAGAGAGATAGAAATGGAGAGAGAGAGATAGAAATGGAGAGAGAGAGAGAAATGTGGAGAGAGAGAGAGAGAAATGGAGAGAGAGAGAGAGAAATGGAGAGAGAGAGAGAAATGGAGAGAGACAGAAATAAGAGACAAAGAACGAAAGAGAGGGTGGCATATAGAATTGTAACTAATTTAACTTCTCCTCATAGCACATAGCAGTTTTTAACTGTTTTTGACGTAAATAAATAAAATTTAATGTGCTAGGGACGTATTATTTAGTAAAATGTACAAATAAGCTCCGATACCCATATCAAACATACGCCAGTTTGATCTCGTAGCTTTGGAAATCTTAGATTTTAGATTAAACGTTGGATATCCATATTGGTGTGACGACATTTATTATTCATGACATCTTATTACTTTTTATGGTTGGCTTGAAAAAATCGAGAGCATGGAACATAATTGAGTACGGAGAAACAGAATCCATAGCAAGAAGTAGCCGGTATTTTGCCCTCGCTCGGGCGCTGGGCCCACTGTGCATCGCGGGGCCGCGTGCCCTCACAATGGCCACTCGGGCGAGAGCGGCGGGCGCGGCGCGGCGCGGCGCGGCGCGGAGCGGTCGCAGCGGCGAGTGGCCGCTCGCGTAATGGAAGGGCCGGGCGGCCGTGGGAACCCGGCGCTGCGACGCCACCCACCCATCCCTCCCACCACCACCGTTCGCTCGTCGATAAGCGCCCGTCCACTCGTCCAGTCGTTCGCCCCGCTGCCCGCCCACTGTGCGAAAAAACGCTCGCTCGACCGTCCGCTCAATTGCTCCTACCTAACCGCTCGCCTAACCACTCGCGCAGCCGCTCTCTCAACCGTTCGCTTAACCCACCCGTTCGCCCAATTGCTCAATTCACACACTCGCACGACCGTTCGCGGAACCGCTCGCACAACTCATTCGCGCACACTCGCTCGCGAGACTCGCAATCGCGACTCGCCCGGCGCGACTCGCCCGGCGCGACTCGCCCGGGCGCGACTCGCCCGGCGCCTCGCCCGGCGCGACTCGCCCGGCGCGGACTCGCCGCGCCGCGCGCGACTCGCCCCGGCGCGACTCCGGCCCCGGCGCGACTCGCCCGGCGCGACTCGCCCGCGGCGCGACTCGCCCGCGCGCGACCTCGCCCGGCGCGACTCGCCGGCGGACTGCTCCGGCGCGACTCGCCCGGCGCGACTGCGCCGGCGGCGACTCGCCCCCGGCGCGACTCGCCCCCGGCGCGACTCGCCCTTTGTTTTGGTAAGCGCAAGTCTCAACTGACTTAGTTAAACACATTAAAACGTGCAACATATTTCCTTTTCTTGCAGGAAAGGCAAACAAGCTGTTGAATGGTACTGTGAATGCTTGAAGAGTAGGACCATTTTATTTGCCAGTTGCCTTATAGAAAAATCATAGTCTCCACGCGACTTCTTCAGGGTAAAGTGCTAAATTTTGACCATCTATAACTGCATAAGCGTCATTAGCGATGGATTTATGCTTGGAGAGGAAACGTCTACTTTACTTGTACAATTGTTCAAGTGGTATCTTGTCACAAGGGCCCGGAATCGTGGCAAAATTCCTCTTTATTATTACTTTCTCACTACGGAGTAAAGAGAAAGTAATGTAATGTTGCGCGAAAAAAACGGCGAATTTTCGGCAGAAAAAACCTTAGTACAGGGTCCTGGTAACGAAAAAGGGGATAAATCCGTTTACTAAATTAAGAAATAAAACTATATCACGTGGTGTAACCAGAATTCATTTCTTGTGAGTCCTTGGTACCCACAAAATCGAATGAAAGCAAACCGTCTGTCCATCCGTATGTTCGTCTGTGTACAACGCTATTGGCTTAAGCGTTCAGCCGATTTTTTCCAAAATTGATATTTTCCAATTGATCTACCAGGTGTCACGGCCCCTTAAATTTTAAACCTACACTTTAATTATGAATTTTTACAAAAAATATTTTTAAATGATGGTTTGGCATAATTTACACGTATTTTGAAGGATTTTGGCAAAAGTTTCGTGTTTATGTAATGATTTGCATCATTTAGTCACCGAAAATTCAGATCTGTCGTAAGAAACTCAACATTCTCCACAACAGTGAATATTTCTACTAAAATATAAACACACTATCAAAGTTTATTTTCCTTTCTAGGGTGTTGAACATTGGTAGTCTTGTAGCAACAGCGGGTTTAGTTAGTGATAAGAAGCTATAATAACCGAAAAGGGGTTTTCACTAAAACAATCAATCACTATCTCTCAGAGCTCATTTTCACAGAAAACGTTTGAGATGTCGACAACCTTCATCAGACATTATTAAAAGCAGTTTTACTCACAAATGCAATAGTATTTTAAAACATCCGTAATGTGAATATTAACGATTAGAGAGGGTTTTCAAAATAATACAGTCGTGTAATTTTTAAAAAATTGAAAGAATGCATCAGAATTACATTGAAGTCATGTAATTCAAAGCATTAAGCACTATCGGAACAAACACTTTCAACAAAAACTTGTATACGATTTTTGCCAAAATCGTGATATTTACATTGCCTATATTTCATTTTAAAATGCGCAAAAACTGCCAATTTTGTACGAAAATGTCCAAAAAATTAAAAACCAATTGTAGAGAACAAATTTCATGTGAAGAAACAAATGCTACTTTACCTTCAATATTGTCTTTGTAGGAAAACACCGAAAAGTTTTGACCTTTCTGTAATTTTTAAGAATTCAGAGAATTCAAGGAAATCGTATTTGCGTCATTTTGAAACGCATACATTGCTTTATCAAATTAAAAATAAAATCCTAAAATTTGGAGGCATTTTCGAGACAGAATTGAAACCAACCTTGAGACGTCATGTAAAGTACTCTAAAAATTAAAATATCCTTTTCAATTTCACAAAATCACACCTGGGAAAACGATCGCGGAACAACATTTGTGATGAAAATTCTGCTTACGTGTTGGCCCATAGTGGACATACGGACGTATGTTTTGCTTTAAGCCAATCAAGCACTCTCAAAACGTGGATTCTGACTACACGATGTGTTAGAGGAAGTGATTTACTGTACATAGAAACAAGTAAATTTTATCTTTTCGTTATCATGGACCTACAATATCAATTGAATCGTTTATTTCAGGAACCTGTCAATCTCCAAATTCATTTCGAGAAAACCGAGAAAATGTCTTCCAATATTTCTGAATTCGAAATATTTTAATTTATTAATGCAGTTGACAAATTAATATTTTTCGTATCAATATGCACTACGCGATGTCTCAATCCTCTTGGAGCAATAATCCACCTCTAATGCGTGTTTTAGATTTTGGCGTTTGACGGGTTTCTGAAATAAACAATTCAATTTTTCTCCCAAAAAATTTTCCTGTATTCGTTTATGCTGCAGTATTGCCTAACTTACCATATGCATGTAGCATGCGAGAAAGTAAAAAGTATTTTTGAACCGAATCGTGGGACTCAACGTACACAGCCGCGATCTTCCCTGCAGTTTGCTCCGGCAATCGCTACGATATGGACTTTGTTTTTAGTGGAGGAGCTACTTTGTAAAATTTTTTCTATTCAAAAATTCTCTTATTGGAGAAGACTGTATCTTACGTATCTCTTCTATGACTAAAGATATAATTCACTTGATACTTAAGTGAGCTTTGGTTAGAGACCATCTTTTGAGACGCCCAATTGAGAAAGTCCATCATCGCTGTTACAGCGGCGATAGCACCTCAAGATAAACGGTTGTAATGCCGTGAACGAATATTTTATGAAATCTTCCAAAACAATGCAATACAAATTTGGCGATCATTTTATGAGACCCTAAGTCGTTAAAAAACTGTTAAATGTTGGATTCGCAAACGCGAACGGCAAGATTTAATTTTTCATTGCTAGAACAAGTTAAAGAATTCGACAAAAGCTGTAGACAAACTCCCCGCGCGAGACTTGTAAATGGTACGCGCATGCAAATAAAAGTTAAGAGAGTAGGTGCTTTCTCACACCACCAATTATCAATGAAACGCAACAGTAACATTTACGAGGTCAAGGACAACACGTATACGACAAGGAGTTGTATTGCAAACTCTGAAGTCCACACTTGTGATATGAATTACGATGCGGAGGATAAAACGTCTGCTCGTCCGGGAGTTGTAAACTCAAACTGATTTTGGCCGTTTACAGATGATCTTAGCCAGATGTACAGCTTGGAGTGAGAATAGATAAAATTGAGAATATCTGTTGCGCACGAAGATTGTATCAATATGCAATGACATGGGTAAGCTGCTCTACGCACAGAGTTTTACTCGCTCTGCGCAGCACTAGACAATTCACGAACCTCGAATCCACAACAAGGATAAATCATTTGCAAAGCAAGGCCAGATGCTGGCGGTCATGCTGCATAGCGTGCGTAGTCTTTCACGTATCAGTACAACACCCTTCCAGTTGATCATGATGTTTTCGTGTGTGGAAGAACATATCAACTTATGTTGAATGTGTAGGTCAAATTGTTTGTAATGTATGTCTAACATTTCTCATGTTAGTAAACTCTAAGAATGAAGAAATTAACTCCGAAACGACGGGGTTTAAATAAACCTAAAATAAGGGTTACATTCTCTGACCAATTCCCATCAGTAAGAATACGAGATTAGATAATTTTTCGAACCGGCGCACCATGAGGGCGCTTCTCATTTCGTACCTGAGGTTTCACTACGTTTCTCGGCACTTAAGACTTAGAAATTTCCGAGCTTTCGGATAGTATGAGGCAGTAAGTAGAATGTAGGATTTTGTGAGAATGGCAAGCCATTGGAGATCTTTAGTAATTTTTCAGATCTATCATAGCTTTATTACACCATGCGTACTGCAGTGAAGATTTCCCACAGTTTGAAAAAACTTCCCGTCCCAGCGGAGCTGTGGATTTCCTTTGGATAGCAGTTTATGGTTTTATTCACAGAACCCTTAGTTTTTGCAATATAAATTAAAATGTGGTTGCATGAGCATTTGAATGAAATGTGGATGATATTGCTCATGAATATGAAAGTTTTGATGGACGATTCGTATTCCACCATTTTCATTGATTCACCACTTCAAATTTTGCTTTGACTTGGTAATCAAAAAGGTTGTCCAGAAGGGGCAAAAAATATTCGTCGATTATAAAATTTCCTCTGACGACTGAGGTATTTAATGTTTTTTTTCTTAGTGTGAGTAGACTCAGTATTTGAAGTTATATTACTAATTTCATGTTTTGGAGTTAAATTCAGAGTAAAAAGAACTCTCCTAATGGTATTTTCAAAATATTTAAATTACGAAATATTTCAATGTTATCGCTTTTAACCTACTGCTTAAAGTATCCAAAGGGAACAACAAAACCAAAACAACTAAAGTACTACTACACAGAGACAGAAGTACAGGCCAAAACAAGTATCTCAGGCTGTCTTCACGTACCGATTATCCTCTACGTAACTCTTCACGAAGATTTATCAGCAAAGTACAAGGAGACGCCGATCCCCTCATTCCACGCGGCCGAACACAAAACGAGCGTTTAGCCCCGTCCCCCTCGAGCAGCAACGGTTTAAGAGCTCGTCCGCGCGAAGGCCCTCTCTGTCCCGCGTTCATTTACATGCGCGACGCGAACTGTCGCGTCTCTTCCCTGCGCGCTGACACGTTTACTTACATGTCGTCCATTTGCGGGAACACGCTAGTCCGCATTAAACGACGCTTAGTCGGAGCGAGCGGGGCCGGCGGAAGGGATAAGCGAGTGGAACGAGAGGGAGAGAGAGAGAGAGTGGGCCGATAGTAAATGAGAAGGGTGGACAGGGTGTGTGTGTGTGTGTATGTGTGTGCGAGGGGGGTTCTAGTGGTACCGAAGGGAAGGAACACGACTGGCAGATGCGGGTGGGCAGGCGCGGATTTGAGTGGTAGCGGATGGGCAGTAGTGCTTTTGGGAATTAGCTGGTTTTGCATGGCAGAAAGGTGGAGACTAAATTAGTAACCTTCATTTCAATTCGATGTCTTATTTTACGAGACAAGTCTCAGGTCATCAGAACTGCTCTTCCGTCTGACCACGCAAATTTATCTTCGGTCCTTTCACCAACTAACGGAGAAAGCAGGTACCACTCGCTCGGCGAAAGAGGCGATTTAAATTTAGTCCAGTTACATATTTTAGTCTTGAAAATATTTTACAATCAGTAAATCTACACATGGGGCAGCCGGCTTTACTACCCCTCTGAAGGAAGGCGTGGGAAGAATATTTTCGCCCTTAAAAAGTCCACGGTTTTGATCGAATTTGAATCTGAAAACTTGGGTATATCAGTCCCACACGCCAACCACTACACCACCGAAGTCCCATTGAAGGCTCCGAGTGAAAAGGGAGAGCGAAGGGTCAGTGGAGGCGAACGAGGAATGTGGGCAGCGCGAGGGGTGGCGCGCGGGGCGTGGTGGCCAAGGGCAGTGGCGAGGAGCGGCACGGGGCGCACGGTGGCCGTGAGGTGCTGAGCGCTGGTTTCGCCATCGACCGCAATGATTCCCATGGGCCCACGCGACTTCCGCTCCTGCCCCTTTGATCGCAACCAGCTGCGCAGGCATTTAGTGCGAAGCCTAGAAACGTTACGGCCGCGTTAGGGCGGAGAGGGTGGACTGACGGATGGCGAGGAAGTGGGGAAAAGGAGGAGCGTTGCGGTTAGTTATCGTCATGCTGTTAACGGCATCGACATGTTGACGGTGAGGGCGTCGCCATGAGGGGAATGATGACTACGATTCTTGCAAAAGTGACGATGGTAACGGCGTATGGTGACGATGGCGTCGGGCAATAGCGGCTGACGATGGCGGCTGACGATGGCGGCATGAAGATGGCGGCTGACGATGGCGGCTGACGATGGCGCTGACGATGGCGGCTGACGATGGCGCTGACGAGTGTCCGGCTGACGATGTCGGCTAACGATGGCGGTGACGATGGGGTTGACGATGGGGCGGTTAACGATGCGGTTGACGATGGGCGTTGACCGATGGCGGTTGACGATGGCGGTTGACGATGGGGTTGACGATGGCGGTTGACGATGGCGGTTGACGATGGCGTTGACGATGGCGGTTGAACGATGCGGTTGACGATGGCGGTTGACGAATTAGGCGGTTGACGATGGCGGTTGACGATGGCGGTTGACGATGGCGGGTTGACGATGGCGTTGACGATGGCGTTGACGATGGCGGTTGACGATGGCGGTTGCGATGGCGTTGACGTGCGGTTGAACGATGGCGGTTGACGATGGCGGTTGACGATGGCGGTTGACGATGGCGGTTGACGATGGCGGCTGACGAATGGCGCTGACGATTGGCGGCTGCCGATGGCGGCTGAGGATGGCGGCTGACGATGGCGGCTGACGATGGCGGCTGACGATGGCGGCTGACGATTGGCGGCTGACCGAGTGGCGGCTGACGATTGGCGGCTCGACGATGGCGGGCATGGCACGATGGCGGCTGACGATGGCGGCTGACGATGGCGGCTGACGATGGCGGCTGGACGATGGCGCTGACGATGGCGGCTGGACGTGACGTGGCTGACGTGGCGGCTGAGATGGCGGCTGACGATGGGGCAACCGGGACCAAGTTGTTATGATATCGAAGTGGTGATACTTGAGGCTTGAGCAAGGGCCTGAGTACGCCGGTAGAGAACGCTGATTTAGTCGCGATAATCGTAAGGGTGTCATGGCTTGCAGGTTGTGTAGGCGTTGGCGACGCAGAGCTAACCAGTTCTCACAACGCTGTCGCGTAATCGTAGTAAGCAGCAGTAAAGGCAATGTGTTTGTGACCTCGCTATCTTGAAATTTTATAGCGTAGAATAAGTAAGTACTCTCTAGCACACACACACACTGCGATGTCGTTTCCCGCCTCTAAAATGCTCTTATCTGCAAATACTTTACACCGAATGTTTAGTACACACCCTTATCACATTCTATAAAATGGCTTTATAAACATTAACTTATTTACTACCCAGGTGTATTTTATTCCCTCAGTTGTAGTTACCTATTTCACCTTTTTACTTTCTATGTGGCGGCTTTGGTTTTTAACTCAATACCTTATTCTTCTGGTAAATAGTAATATTTTGAATTTTAGGAATATTTATTTTCTTTGTGACACAATGTTTTAAGAGTTATAAAAATAATTGTTTTCATACCAAAAATTGAATCGTGTAATTAAGAAACGCATTTTATATCCACAACAAAATTATTTAATAAACACAATAAAAATTTAATAAATTGGTAGGTAAATATAATTGTTTTAAGATATCCTTTAGTTCTAAGAACACTAATAAAATGCTTGAAAAGCTCATTTATTCTGCAATAATGCAATTATAATAAAATTTTATTTAAAGTATTTTACAAAATTTACATGAGAAAACCTTTAATATGTTTGTATGCACGCTTCATAAAGTTCTTAACTTACGTATTGTGTAACGAAGTGTATCGACAAACACAAACATAAAATGAAGTTAAACTATTCTCACAAGATAGCTTGAAGAAAAATTGCCAAAACCTAGAGTAAGATCTTCTCGCCTTTTGTGTTGACAGGAGTCCACTCAAGAATCACTCGTTTGATACTAAAATTGTATGAAACAATTTTTACTATTTAGTTCTCGTATGTAAGAATATTTTTCCATTATTTTTAGTTGTTTGGGAACTAAACTACTTTACACAATGCAGGAGTTCAGAATTTCACGAGGCATATCAGCACTTGAATCATTCTAGTTTCATAAAATTATATTACCCAATGTCAAGATAAAACAGTAATATAAAGTAATATATTGATTATCTTTAAATCTAAGGATACCATATCAAAATAGAATAAAATATTTTATTTGGAAAAATGTATTATATTATGGTTGGGGCACACGATACAAGCAAATTTTCAAGTGATTTATCTAGACTGCGAAAAGTGTTGGATGCTATAACCAATGTAAAGGATATGTTACTAATATTAGTAAAATGGAATATAAAACAAGGGAGGTCTATTTTAACACATCACATATTTTACATAAATTCATGTTTATATTCTAGCAATAGTACAGCGTTGTGTTTTAAATGTTCAAATACAAAAATGTTTTAGAAAAATGTCAATAATACTTTATAACATCCATTTTCTACAATGGACTAAATGTGTATTTTGACGAAAATAAAACAAGGATCTAGAAATACCACTAATTAAGCATTTGATTAGGCCTTTAATACGTATTATGCATCTCCTCCAGATGTGTATCCACTATTTCTAAAATAACACAATTTGAGTTAACTAAAACTTGGTTTATACTAAATCTTGAGAAATTGTGAAGCAATTCTATTCTTGTTCCACTCTTTGTAGAATGTGGGAGATAAACTTCAGCGCTATCGTCGAATTGGGAAATGGACGTTCTGCGGAAAAGAAATAGAAGAATATAATATAATTGATAATTGTATTTGTTAAACAGTAATATTGAAGAACATTTAATTTTCGAAATGTAATCGATGGGTCGACGTTTTACGTCTAGCAAAAACATTATTCAGTATTTTCCTTGTAGAATGTTATGGCCTTTTCCCGAAGCAGGTTACCATCTTGAATCGCATTATAGACACACACTCACACTCATACGCAAACTGTTTGGGTGTGACGTCTCTAGAATGTAGGCATCTCACGCTACAACATACGACGATGCCACCCACACACCACACACCCACTTCCAACCATCCTCGTACGCGCCCGCTTAGGGATTGCAAGTTCAGGAGTGGATTGGAAATCGCGGCTTCTCAGACCGAACCGCTGAGTCGCCCCCGTTCCCTTTGCCACCTTGGCGTTTCTGACAGAATAACAAAGTCGCCATTTATTTTTTTATGCCTAGTCACACAAAGAGTGATGGTTGGTCGAACCCAGGATTGAACTCCTGGCTTGAATTTCTGGCTCCGGGCTTAAATTCCTGGATATTTTCTTGTCCGCAACATATAGCCTCGCAGAGTTTGACTCGCATATTATCCGCCATCGAGTTCCACATTATTTAAGTCATGTTTGTCCACTACTTTAAACGTCCCCCAGTTAGGCAAACGTGAGATGTATTTAGGGGCGGTATTTAGGAGTAATCTTGCCGGACCCACGGTATTAATGCCATGATTACTAATGATGAGCTTGTTTTAATATATTTTTATCAAAGATGGCTAAAATGTGTTAGTGACGTATGCGCATAATCTGGGGTCTCCTTGAGCTCCAGATTCTTTTTCTTTACCCATTTACTACACATACTTAAATAATGAATAAAAGTACCATCACAACGAGGTTAAACATGTTTGAAAAACTTAAATTTTCGTTTACGAGCAGTATAAAAGGTATTTGCACCTGTAAACGAACTACAGGTGTACATGACGCTGACGGAAGTACGACACGGCTACCATGACTATTTAGCTCTTCGAAAATCCATGAGTCTTAAAATAGAACCTTTTGAGATTGAAAGATAAGGAAGGTAACCATCCACTACCAGTGGTGGGCGGAAGGTTTTAAAGTTAACATTATTAAATTCCATTTAACCTGTGCGTACTACAACTGTCACAAGATGGAAACCTTTATGTCCTGCGCGAGAGTCCAACACACAACATGGGCGCTGAGGGCTTGCCACTGAAGCTGTCTGCGTTATTTAGAAAGCCATCTCTAACGCAGGGCGACAGTCACTACGCTGCTAGTCATCTCCCTGGGTGCAACACGATTATGCATCCATATTGACGCGCTCCGACTGGCCTGTGTGCGATGCAAGTCACATCGTGATTACAACGCGTGCATGATGGTCGGTGACGTGGAGGGATGCAAGACGAAAACGCGCTGCACTGAAGATGGTATTAATGGCTGAATTCAATAAAATTTATATGCAGTTGGTGGAATGATCAGTATTGTAAATAAATGCAAAAGGTACGATAGGTCTGAATGACGAATTCAATTTAAATTTGTCAACAGTCGTGAAAGCTTTACGTAAGCCAAAATGTGTTACGATAACATAAAAATTCAGATTAACGTAAGTAAACACTGTTACAGGATAGCTTATACGTAGCTGAAATGTGAGTGTTGACTAAAATTCAAACATTAGTATTCTTTCTGAATTGTAATTAAAATATTTTTTAAATAAAATATTATTTTTCGGTAGTATTATCAAGATCTTGAAATTTCCGTACGGATGATGAGGTTGTCTTCGTTTTCGTCAAAGAATAGTAAACCTTGTTAGTGACGTGTGGGGGAAGGGGGAAAAGTACAAAGTGAGCACGTTTTCTTGAGCTCCATAATCTCTTCCATCATCCATTTCGTACGAGTACTTAAATGATGAATGAAAATACCAACAAAACGAGGTTTCCAACGTTTGAAAAATAGAAATTTCCACTCCCGAGTTATATAAACGTTATTTGCATCGGTAAACCAAAAAATTATTTAGAATTGCTAGCTAAATAGCAACACCACTGTCCAGGCTGTCGCAGAATGAACCTACGTTAATTTACACCTCATTATTTGCTCGACAGATCAAGGAAACTGCACAAAAACCTGATCAATATGAGGATCATTGACTCACAAGCTGCAAGAACATTTGGAAACGCTGCCCTGTAGAACATTTATTTTATAAATAAATGTGCCAAGTTTTGAATTCTGAAGATGAAATATTCAAAAGTGCTTTGCTGACAATGTTTCATCGTACTTTTTAGATTTTTTACATATATATTCTCGTGTTAGATTTTGGATTATTTTGTGTTATATTTTCATGGCCCTTTTTTGTTCTCAGCTCATCTGCCTTGTTGTTTAGTTCGTATGCACTGATATTAAATCAAAAGTGTAACAATAGGTTTAAAACTTTTATTGGAATAATATTCGAACTGTTATTCTATAATTCAATGTCGAAGAGTAAAGACTCTCGAAATTGATTAAACGCAATAATTTTATACACATTTCCATTGTTATTATAATATTTAACTGCGTTGGAGATGTCTTGAAAATGTGTTTATTTAGAAAAACTAAATTGTTAGGAACTTTATGATAGATGACACAAAGTTGTCTTCTCAGTAGGATTTGAATATCGAGTGATTTTAAAGTGGTACCTACTTCCCGCAGAAGAAGATATATTCTTCTCAAAGCAAGCTCTCGTCGTCGAAGGACAACCACGTTCTAACAATGTGAGTCACTGACCCCCCCCCTCCATGTCATAATCGCAAGTCTTGTTTTGGTGTCTGCCGCTAAATATAATAAAATAAACAACCAAGCATCACCTCACAAAATTACATTAAATACATATATTTAAAAAATTAAATAGGTTTATAACTCCATTTGAAGTTTTGTGTTTCAACTCTGTCCCCTCCCACGAATTTCATCCTTACATTCTTTTTTTCCAAACTAATATTCCCAATTCAAGGTACCAATGTCAGTCTACAAACAGAAAGAAATTCTTCAGATTTACTAATGAGATAAATAAAATATTCAATTTAATGTTAATAATACATAATAATTGACTAACTTATCAAATTTCTATAAAATATTATTTTTTAAAGTTTGTAGTACAGAACAATATTTTATCACATTAAAAATTCAAACACATATTAGAACACTTTTTGGAATATATTGTGAAATTTATAAACGGGTCCCCTCAGCAACACTTATTCTGCTTTAGGTAAATCCGACCGTACCCCAACGCTGCAAAACCAACTCGTTTTCTACGGTAACATTCACTTGAACATATTTATTCCGCCACTTAAGCATGACTCGCGTGGAGTGTATCAGCCGGCAATCCCAAGCCCCTACCCAGCTGCACTAGTGGCAGAGGGGGGGACGGGGGGCTTGCCCGTAATTCCTATAAAATTGCGCTCCATATTTTCCGGGGCGGCGCGCGAGCGTGCGAGCGTGTTCGCGTGAGGGGGCAGGAGGGGGCGCGTGCTTCATCCAAAACATAAAACATCTGTGCGGCCCGACCCGGCGCGCGCTCGCGCGTCGTAACAATGAGCGTAATGAATGTCGCAGTGCGCCACTTGTTTGGGACGACCCCCTTTTTCTCCTCCGACCCCCCCGCCCCTCTTGCCACCCCCTCCGACCCCGCCTCTGCATTACCCGCCTCCTCCATTATCTGTATTGCTTACTAGCAAAGAACACGGCGTTGTCCGGACTTTCTTCATATCCACTACTTGTGAAAGAGAAAAAAAGATCAATTTTAGATAAAACACGGTGTTTATGGTTATTTTTCAAATGTAATTGGTACGAATTTTCGTATAATACTTTAATTTTCTTTCACTTTAATTTTCAATGCATTACTCTTAGTTTAAAATGTTTTTTCTTTCTGCTAATGGTCTCTGGAGAATCTGTTAGGTATCAGTTCTGCTCCATCGCTGCTAGACTCCGGCGAAATGTACTAAAATCCAATTAGCTTTTAGCTGCAGACGAAAAATAATGATCATGGTGCATCTACCAACATATTATTTAATTTTTTCTTATTTTCTGTATTTGTGTTATATCGACATTTACCAAACTTTGCAAGGGTACTGCGACAATTCTGAAGAAGAACTAAAAAAATCGTATATATTCACATACTACACTTTGTGGTATCTATGTTGGCTACATGTCGTTGAATGCATTTTTATTAGTAAAGATTTCCAATGTGCGTAGTAACCGAAATATATCTCTGCTGCTGTCGGGTGTTGAAGAATTACCTATGGTTCTATTGGATTCCAAGAACGTCGAGAACATACAGAAATAATACATATTACTATTTTCCAATGAGCGGAGAATTTGTAAGAAAATCATGCAGGAACTGGCCATGTGAAACATTTCTATGATTTCCCCAGATGCCCACAAACTGGGGAAAATGCCAAAAAACTACGATATGGTTTGTAATTTGGCTAAAAACTGCAAATATTTGCGTTAGTACACCAATTCTCATACGGCGCGTAACAATTGAAGTCTCATACTCAGTTCGCCCCTGCTTACGACAGGATATATCTCATGCGACAGAGCTCCAAGAACGAGGCTGCGTGCCATTAAATATTTGCTCTTCATATGTTGCTTTGTGAGAGGGTAAAACAGAAGATGTGTTGATATTTTTGCTCTGCTGTGCTTGTATATTCAAGTAGTTTAATTGTAGTCAGTATTTGCGGAGACTTACATAGAATATTTATTATCTTGCGGTTTAAAACGAGACTATTCTTTGTTGTCCTTGAGCAGTGTGCATGGTACATTTTTTAAACCCTTGTGTGTTTCAGCAGCATTTTTAAGCTACAGACCGTTCCTTATTATTATTATTATTATTATTATTATTATTATTATTATTATTATTATTATTATTATTATTATTTATACAAGAGAGCAATGGCTTAAGCTGACTGTTATAGATCACAACACAATTCAGCCAAGGTGTGAACATGAGTATAGGAACAGACAACATGTAATCTCAATAAATTATTTAGCACATTTTAGCCCAATAGAACAATTATAGCCACACACAAAGTTCAAAATACATTCCCATCTCAAAGAAATACACAAATTGGGGGGGGGTGTTGAGAATATACCAATTGTAATAATAGGAACTGGAATTATTTACAAAAATCGAAAATACTATCTAGAACAGGTCTTCCTCATTACAAAAGCTCAAAAGTCAGTCATTCTTGAAACTTGGCAGATTGTTCGCACGGTTCTAAATACGTAAAGCTGCGAACCTTGTATGCCTAAGGAGCCCACAAACCGGGAACTCCTGATGAGTAAACCCCGAGACAAAAAAACAAAACAATACTAATACAATGATGACGAAAATGGCAATGATATCGTGGAGTTCGCAACAAAAATTGGTGAAATTGCACCGTTTCCCCGGGCCTGGCTGCGGAGGAGAGAGCAGCCGGGCGACGAGTGCGCTCTTCCCTCTGCGGCAGCGAATTCAAATTCGGGCGGAGTTGCGCCGGTTAAAGGGGAAGAAGCCTTTCGCACAGCGCGGCCACAGCATACCGCCCTCCGTCCTCCGTCCTCCGTCCTCCGTCCTCCGTCCTCCGTCCTCCGTCCTCCGTCCTCCGTCCTCCTCCTCCGTCCTCCGTTCCTCGTCCTCGTCCTCCGTCCTCCGTCCTCCTCCTCCGTTCTCCGTCCTCCGTCCTCCGTCCTCCGTCCTCCGTTCCGTCTCCGTCTCTCCGTCCTCCGTCTCCTCCGTCTCCGTCCTCCGTCCTCCGTCCTCCGCTTTCCGCTTTCCGCTTCCGCTTTCCGCTTTCCGCTCGTCCGCCTCTCCGCTCTCCGCTCTCCGCTCTCCGCTCTCCGCTCTCCGCTCTCCGCTCTCGCTCTTCGCTCTCCGCTTTCCGCTCTCCGCTCTCCGCTCTCGCTCTCCCCCTCCGCCCTCGCCCTCGCCTTCCGCCCTCCGCCCTCCGCCCTCCGCCCAGTTGTAGGTGCCCGATCGAATGGGGCCGCGCCAAGTTCAAGGATAAGCCACTGCCACCCTGCCACCCCATCCACCCCAGCCAGGGATCGGCTTGACCAACGGCGGTAGAGTCAAACCGGCTTCCACGCCCCATACTCTGTGGCAAGGCAGAAATGGATAATTAAATGGGATAAATAGTAATAAATATGACTAATAAATAAAGAGATTTCAAATGATTAGAAATATATTTGAGACGATAAATAGCGAATGCTGAAAAATTTTTAATTATTTTGTTTTTGTTTTCTCTTAAGGAGTTGTTGTTATCTTTTCATAAACATCTTGTCATTAGCAATTTCTATTGCATTTAATAGTATGGTAACTGTCAAGATGGACATGATGTGCGATGGGCGCGCGTAAAAGCAAAGACACAAATACAACCATCTGGCCCGAGTGAGACTCGAACTCACGTTCCTTCGCGCCCGGAGATTCGCTACGGAACTACTCGGCACTAACTCGGTCAACGCTGTATTCTTGTGTCTCCGAATTTGTAGAAAATAGTGAAACTATGATTTCAATCGGCATATTTTTATATAATTATAAATTCAGGATCTGTAAGGCAAACAATATCAAGTTCAGAAGATTCAGAAACTCTTGTTTTATTCTTACAGAACCATCCCTGCTCAAGCTTGTAGTTACAAATTCGCGAAGTTAATGTTACTAAATGTGCGTAAAACACTAAAAGTGAACAACGTGTGATGTTTTAACATATCTCTTGGCGCAAAGAATTCGATGCGAGTACTGCAAAACAGACCTACACGCAATTTCCCATTCATATTAGAGCGCTCGTTTTTCAAAACCCAGTAATTCATTCAAGAGCTCTGTGCCTAGTTGGGCACAAAGGTCAATGATACTACGATGACAGAATTCGCCAAATGCCCGTTTCCATTACTATTTTTGTTCAGCGTATGTTGTGACAAAGCGCAAGTGCCACTAATTTTTATCAATTTCAAGATTGTGAATTTGGATTTTGGTATAAATATTTGCCAGCTAAGAAAGGTATTTTTTTTCTTTCTTATATTTTTTATATTTTGATTTGATATTTGATTCTTTTTCTCTTCTCTTCTCTCCTCTCTCTCTCTCTCTCTCTCTCTCTCTCTCTCTTCTTATATATATATATTATATATATATATATATATATATATATAATATTTGTCTTTTTATGGCATCTTAATGATAGACTAAAAATATGTATATTTCCATTTTAAATAAGCAAAGTTTCCTCAATATCTCGTAAAATACAAGTGATAAAATGGAAACGAATACATGTATTAACTAGCCCCATTCCTTCATGCGCTTCTGTGAAAACAGCATTGCGTTAACTTCACGAGTTCAAAATTTACAGGAAGTGCTGAAGTTTCGTGACTCATCCTGTGTAGAGAAACTCTAAGAAGGAACGCGTTTTCCAGAACGGGAAACAATTGAACGTCATGCAGGGTGATGCCATTGTATAAGAGAGTGATGAAACCATTTACAAGTGAGATAACCGTGAACGAACACATTGGCAAAATGAGTACATGAACGTAATTTACAGTTGCATTGTCAAAAAGTAGCTGTGAAAGCAGTTCCTTCTTATGGTAATGTCTCAGTAACTCCGACCTGAGAAACACGCGGTGTAGCACGGGCTGCTCAAGTGGACGTGCTTGGCGTGCCCTAACTGATGTGGACCACCGCTTTTAGAGTCAGCCCCATGGCAGAGCAGGGGTAGGAGACACGCTGCGACGCGATCGGCTCTAGTGTAAGGCGTATGGCACCCAGGCCACCACAGGCAGCCTGCTCCCAATCCTTGCGTTTGTCTAGCCCTAGTGTAGCGGATAGACAACTCTTTTCAGCGCTAGGACCCAGGAACAAATACCAGATGTAACATTTTAAATTTTAACAGTATATACATATACACACATTTAAAAACATCCAAGATTTGCGAATCATTGCAGAATATTTTCACTGCGAAATGTTTATTTTAGTATCAGCCACATTTCTTGACGTAATGTGTAGAAATTTGTTAGAGGAGTCCTTTCAAATATAATAATACGATTTATTCACACACTGTAGTTTTTGTAACGAATGTCCATTGTGACAAAGTTAGTCTTCTTTGACCTGAAAATGAAAATAATCTCTAAACCATCATTCACTATAGCCGCGAACCATAAGACGTAGCTAATAAAAATAGCATTTGAAAAACTGTATAAGGTGCTTCTCTCAGTTGTTAGAGAATTCTTCGTTACAAAAAGCTTTATACACACCCGGTTCGACGCAACTACGTATTGTCGTTACCACACGTTTCGTTTGCTGTGAAATCGTTCCGAATCTACATAGGACTCCTTTCAAATCCTGTGACATGACGTGGATAACGCACGTATAAATAACATTTGAAAAGCGCGCCCTCTAATGCCTGCTTTTCTGGGCCACGTCCCGTCGAACAAGTGGCTATCGAGCGAATGACGTTTTGTGCCGGCGAGAGTTCGTGGTTCGTTACCGCTTCAATTGAAAAGCGAATAGCGAAGTTAGTACAATCGGCTTTGGTGTCGCGTGTGGTGAATTGGCCAGCAAGAACAATCAATCAGTTGTGACGTGAGAGTCGATTTTGACGAGGCCCATTGCTGGTTCGCATTATCGAACTTTATAACTCAGTAGTGATTATTGTTCAGAGCAGTAACAATTAATTATTTGTGTCTCTTCTTTTGTTGTCGAAGCTTGTTTGCAGTAAAATTGTTTCATCCAAAACGTATTTCATGGGGAGGTTAGTTACGCAAATTAGTTCTAAAGATAATTAACTTGATTATGATATTTCAAAGGGAAATTGTTATTGTGATTTTAATTTTAAAAAATGTAATCCAATTTGTGAAGAACGGGAGGTGTGTGTTTACTTAGATAGTAGTTTGTATCCCGTAAAACCATTAAAAAACGTTAAAAGACAATTAAAAATTGCATTTCAGCATTTTAGGTCAAGTGTGTTTTGCGTCGATTATACATCAGACTATTAAGTACTATTAGTGTTAATGATGTTAAAAAAGAAGAGTGAAACTTTCATTTAAAAATGTATAAAAATCAAACTTTTTATCTTCTTCAGCAGCTCAAACTCAACGATACATTCTCGGGGACGCAGAAAATTGTGGCTAGTGTTTTATGATATAGTATTTACATGATTTTAATTCCCACAACGGTGAACCACACTTTCCTGTGATATTATATTAACACGATTTTAAATCATCAAAATTTAATAATGTAAACTTTGGAACTTTATATTATGTTACATCCGCCTTCGATGTTATTTATATTTAGGTAACTTACATGAGCCGACGAACCACTCTGTACGGAGTAGGTAATGCTGAAAATATATTTTTTTCTTTAAGAATACAATATTATTTCTCTGCGGAGTTTATATTATCAAGAAAAATCAGCCTTCTCGTTTTGATAACACAAATGCATTTATTGATTCTGCCTGATTCTTTATTTATGACATTAAATAAATTATTTACTTGCCATGCCATTGAATTTAGCTTTACATTATTTACTTTAATTAAAATGCCTTTACTTTAGTGAATGTTTGTCTGTTACCTTCTTTGCAAAGAAGTATTGTTTGACTGTCTTCTACGATTTTCATGGTGCATGAAATTTACGAATGTGATATTCTCTTCATGGCCGCGTTATTGAAGTCCAAGATCTTCCGCGAAGATTCCCGTCTTCCAACAATCTTCTAACTTAATTTCGACGTCTCATTCATGTTCTTATTCTAAGTTCAAAGTTAAATAGCTTCAATATTTACATAATAAACTATTTATAATTCTATTTTCTAATATGTACGAAGACGAAGTTCATTTTATGTAAATGCTCACCCTATCCTTGCATGTGCTCGCACCGGCGGTCAAATGATTTCTTTACGGTTTCTTCGCGACGGCTACCGAATACTTTCTGCTCAAATCTTGATCCTCACTTGAATTACCAATTGTCAACTTTTTCGATTGTTTTTTCACTACGGCTACCAAATGTTATTTTTGTAAATAACGTACACTACTACTTTATTTTCGTTCTTGGGTCCTAATATTACTCGCGCAACGTTTCCTGAACAATGACTCTTCTTCTCCCTCTACGATGCAATAAACAGTTGAAGACAAAAGCTTGCAGCGTGCACTGACGACATTCCAAACACATCTTCACGAGCGCGAAATAGAAACTATTTTCCGTTGAAGACGAGAACTTCTGACCGTTATTTTCACCAAATAATTTAAATAAATGACCAAAGCAGGTGAAGATTCATCACAGGAAATACCTCGAACTCCTGAGAAAATTAGAAAGCAAATTATTGAGAAAGTTGCGAAGGCATCACTGATTCTCCAGAGATTGGCATTGCTTCATAAAATCTAGTGGCCGATTTCGTAACTACTACCTCCACTCTACCCGCATTTATTCAATCCATCGTTCAAGAAAAGTTACGCGAGTAATACTTCGACTGAGTCACTATACTCTATTTGTTTTAATTAATAATCCCATCGAGGTATCTGGGTACGTCTGAATATAACAAATATTCGGTGTTACGATGCGCATTCAGAGAGTAAATTTCCCTTGAAGATGTAAACAAAAGTAAAACACAAATTCATGAGAAAACTTTATTGTACAGATAAAACACATATTGCTCTATATTTGCACATATTGCTCTATTTTTGCACATATTCATGGACGTGTTAAAAATGTCAAAATTGCAGAAGAAATTGAAGAAATGTTGACTTTTTCTATCAGGAGAGTAACGGCGTGTTTAAAAAAATAACAAACGTAAGTTCCTGAAAAGAAACGTAAAAGTATACACATGATGATGTTTGCTACTCCGCCTAATAAAGTTGCACTAATAGCAAAGCAGAATTCAAGATGTGGTTGTTTAATACCGCCAGTGAAGAAAGAAGATATTGGCATCTCATCTAAAAAAACAAAAAATCATTACTTGTATTAAATTATGTAACATTTGTTTCATAAAAACATCCACATGTGAGCTTTCCAATTTAATACCTTAGTATTCACCGCGCGCGATCTCACCTTCCTCTTTCTTGTCCTATCCTCACCCATTACACACACACACACACACACACACACACACACACACACACACACAGAGTAACACGCACTACACTAGAACATGTGCCGGGAGACCCGTCGGAAGCGGCTGGGGCGGTGCCCCGCTGGTGGGAGATACTTGTTTGGGGAAATCCCCGCTAGCCGACGGTAGGTCGGCGCCGGATCTCGCCATACAGCGGGGGAAAGATCACTACCACCTCCCGAGCAAACGCGTGCATTACACTTACGGGACTAATGACCCTAGCAGTTGACGTGCCCGGAATCACTAAAACAATCAATCAACTTTAGTATTCAGATTCAATGTAACTGCTTCACAAATATTGCATGGATACTATTATCCATTTCTTGTCTCTCACTCTCTTCTTTTTTGAATCAGCCTCAACATTAAACTGACGTTACAATAAGAATGCAATTCCTACAGTTCACCTAAAAGAAAAGCCTCTTTTACGAGCTGGAGTGGTATACCACTTACCCATGACCGAGTACACAGGTTTGCTGTAGTAACCCAAAACAAGATTCTCGCAGCCCAGATAACAAAACTTGCAACGCCCCGTGGAACAATTAAGTTCGCGAGAGCCAAGTTTTATCTCGACAAAGTCCCTGTGCCCTGCTTCATCTCCTTTGCTAATAGAGAGAAAACTAATCTAGGCCGCCGATCTCGGAACTTTGTTCATAAACTCTTCAGGGGGTAAATACCGGTGCTGTCTATTCCACCGCCGCTGGTGCCCAGATAACAGGTTGGAGAGTTCCTTTGAAGCTTACGTCATGCATACAAATTTCCATGTTCTTGCGACAGCTGCATGTACGCTTGGCTCACGTAAAGCTGTGACGGTAAAATTCGGCCAAACGGAGACTGAGTTTGAAGGTAGGTTGCTGACGGGAATTAAATTAAATATTTGTAGCAGAAATAAACTTTTCATTACGTTTGCAAAGTTCTCCTAAATGTGTGTCTTTTATTGTTTCTTCCTAGAACCCATCCTTCTACACCAGTATTGATTGCAACGTTATAAAAAAGAAAACTTCAGCAATAAAATATTCTGATGTGACTGTCTAGTCATGACTATGCGTAATGAAAATATCGTAAATTACTACATTATTTCCTAATGTTCTAAATGTGAATCCTTCAATATCGCATAACAATAAGCACTGAAAAAGTTGCACTTGTGTTCTATAATTAATTATATCGGTATGTTTGTGAAACTACTTATAAAATCCCTTTTTAAAACAAGCTTTTGTTTTCTTTTTTCTCTTTTGACAGACAACATTGGATATAGTCAAGGTATACACATGTTAAAAATTACTTTTTCATTCAACTTTTTTAGTTGATACTTTTTGCGTCGTATGAAATATCCACCACTGTACTTAAAGAAATAATTTTGTATATTTACAAAGTTTAATTTGTTATTTAAATTGGTTTTAAAGGAAACACGTAATGGTAATTTAAGGCCATCATTAATAGTTGTCATTTTGTAATGTAGTTTGATTAGAAAATGGATTTTAGTGGCCGAAGTGATTAGAAAATATTTGGGAGTGTATTATTGGAAAGATAAAAATCTTTAAAGGGAAGTTTTAATTATGAATGAGAAAAGTAATTTATAAATTTGAAGCAAAGGTAGATCTTTCTTTTTCATAAATACGAAATCGTTCCATTGTCAATCATTGAAATTAAAATATGTTAAACTGAAAGTTTGCTCACAAACTTCATTCACTACTAGATCAAATAGAAAATACGAATCGTTTCAGAGTAAATTGCACAAGCTACGTGTGATTATTTAATTCGCAGGCCTAATTTTAAACAAAAATTACAATTGAAGAGTTGATTAAAGTTTTTCTTTTTCACAAAATATCTGACGTAAGTTATTCTGCATTATAACACAAGTAGTGACATTTTAGTGAAAGGATCATCCAAAATGAATGATGTTTGCTTTCGCAATGGCAGTTAAATTTTTTGCATTATTTTTGCATGATAGATTTGTATAGCTTTCTAAAAAGATCATAAAAATCACATCTGCTTTATTTAAATTGCAGTTGCATTATAAATAGACTAATATTTTGTTTCCTGATGTATCGATTTTTTGACGAAACTTGTATGCCTTAAAAATATGACTTAAAATGTTCTAAAAGATTCGCAATTTAGTTCATTACAGACATTTCATATTATAGTTCAATTTGTTTTGCGCAAAATGTGTTCACTGTAGATGGGATTCTCAGGAAAAGATTCCCAAAGTTTTAATAAAATAAGATAATACTGTCCTTTTTGTTCCATCGCATTTGCAGTCCAATTCACTCTTGCCTGTCCCCCTGCACATTTGCTTCCGTGCCAACAATAAACGTTTTATTATACTTATGTACTGCTGATAAATTTTTATTGCACATCACTTGTTCCTGTTACGGCCACCTGCCGCCAGAGCGTTCTGCTATCTCTTTCCCTCTCTTTAAAGAAGAGAATATCATCAGCCGGCAGTGGGCTATATTTCACCCGGACTGGCTTTTGGTCTTTTGTGCCAGATGTTTGGCGTGTTTTTGTCGAAATTGAGTTTCTTTACACTGGTCCCTTTGAAACGGAGTAAAGTAATACAGTGAGTACAGTTTTATTTACGATGTTATATCCCAGTTACTGTGTTATTAGAGTTACAGTCCCGTTAAGTTCACTTTGAACATTAACATTATTGAACGGAAAAAATATATGCCCTTCCATTATTTGGAAACCATGTTCTTTTTAGATTGTCAAGAAAATGGGTTCCTATATATCAATTATATAAATTAATCACATAAATTACTTCGGCAACTTAAAATGGATGGAAGATGGACTGTCCGTGATACATAATGCAATATCAACTCATTCATTTAGATTAATTTTAGGTAGAACATTGTATTCTCTCGTATAGTCAATTATGAGGAAAGATCAGAAATTAAGACTACATATTCTTTAAATTTTAGATATTGTATGTTAAATAGTTTCAATTTTTGTTTATTAAAATGGAAACCTCTTCCCTTGAAATAATGATACGAACACCTTTGCAATTCGGGATCTCATTAGTCTTAAGCATTTATCCCAACCTTTCATAATGTTCTTTATTCCTGTCTCATAAAAACACGATCCTGTCATTGAAACCAAGTTCTTATTTCATGTTGCACATTCGCCGACGAGTAAAACTCGAGTCCTCCCGAAATGATTCTTTAAGGAGGAATTAAAAGACCATACAGAGGCGTTTCCAGAAATTTCCGATCTCACCAAGACATCGCTCATTAATGAAAAAACCTTCTGAGCATTTTATAGTCTTATGTAATGCTGTAAATTTGCAGTCAGCTTCTAACTCAGTTTTGTGCTCAGAGAGATACTTGAATTGGATGTGGTGCATGGAATCTCATGGTGTTTAGCTTATTCACGACAGCACACCTACGCTTACTACTCGGATGACAAAGACTGATGTGAGGGGCAGTGGATATAAGGAGTTGAACTATTCACACTATAGTCCAGATTGGAGATCCAGCAACGTCTACCACTAATAAAAAAGGGGAAGTTAACCTTTGGGGAACAAAAGTTTCAGACAAGTGCGAGGGGAAAGAAGCAGTTCTTAATCATTTTGCACATAAAAATTCGTAGTATTTTTTCAACGGCTTAAAAATGTTAAAATACAGATGTAAAAAGTGGGTTGGAGTAAAGGACAATCAAAGTGCTCTTTTCTTGTCTTAACTTAATCCAAAACTCAAGAACTTTTGTGTTTTAATTATTTTAGTGTTCGAACACTTACAGCAGTATTATAAATATACGACAATTTTGCTGTTTCAAACTTTCGGAGTTTCTGTTGCTCAAACTACGATAGTACATTCTTCTAGAGGTTTAATGTATCTGTAAATAATATACATTTTATTCGCTTACTTGGCAATAAGTATTAATTATTGTTATAGAGTAAATATTGATTCGTAAAGCTTCATTGTCCTGAAACATCAGTACAACAAAGAAAAATTACGTAATTATTTCTTTCTCTTAAAAGTAGAAGTTACTGAGACCAGAAACTTATGGAACCTACCATAAGTGATTGATCGACAGGTAAATTAATACTTACGAAGTCGAAGCGCGTGGTTAGGACACAAGCTAGATTGCCCCCAGTATTTATTCCCGAAGATTAGTTTGTCATTCAATTTCTTGGTTCATAAATATCTAAAAATATGTCGGGTGTAAAAATATATCATTTTTTAATTACGGATAATAAATTAAGATGACAGTTATTTGAGGTATTCAGTTAATAGATTTCGTCTGGTGCATAGACAATTATGTGCGCAAGAAGGTGTCGAAGGAGGTACTTTCATCCTCAGAGCTTTTTTTTGTATTTAATAGCTTTGAGATTGGAATTACATATAGCAAAACGTAGGCACACAGAAACATTGTTTCTTTTAATTTGATTAGTTTTCGTGAAAAACTGCATGTGACGTAGGAGTCGTCAGATACCTGAAAAATCTTGATCTACTTGTCGAAATATCTCAAACGGAATTATTATTGAGATATTAATGGTCGTGAATGACTCCACTATCTTGAAAGTAATTTTAAATTATGTTTAAATGGGTACTTTTAATTTATGGCATGAATATTAAATTTATAAATTGATAAATTGATATTGACTTTGGATCCATAAGTTGAAACGATTAAACTAATCGTTTAAATAATTGTTTGTGACACACAGTCCTGACACGCAAAATGCGTAACTTTGACGGCAGCAGGCCGAATATGCACACTTTCTATGGAAGACAGAAGTAGGATTCATAAGCAGCGTTTTGTCCTTTTTGGCTCGTCAGACTTTCAGCCTATGACGTAATGATATTTCAAGATATCTCAGTTTTTCCAGCTTCGGTTCAATCATTTCGGAAAGACTCGTGCGTGTAAGCTCACTACCCTACACGCAAGGGTACAAATGGCGACGGAGTGCCGATATTTTTCAGGATACGTCTCTTCGTTGACTTCAGTGATTCGGCGTATAAACCTGAACGGGGAATAGTTTTGAAAAATATTGAAGGGTGCAAGTTGTTCCATTGAGAATGAGACGCGCATAGATATTCCTGTAAGTCTGAAATCCCGTGAGCGTGTAACGTTCTCTTAACATAAATGTGTAAATACTCAAATTTCAGGATCATATTCACGCTCTCAACTGTTGAAGTTGTGCGTTTCATCCCAAGTGGTCCATACGAGGAGTTGTCCTGTTTCACATTCTCCTCTGCGCAGGGCCTTTGTCACCGGGCGCCTGGCCCCGCAGGCCGCGCTCGCCGCCCCTGCGCTGCCCCCGACACAGGTGGCCGGCCGCAGACGCAGCCGCCCTGCCGGCGGAGTTTTGCCTCGCGCCGCTCCCCCTCCGCCCCACGCACCCGGCGCGCCAACTTTGCGCGCTCGCCCGCCCGTGCCCTGCTGCTTCCACGCGCCGCTCCCCCGCAACCGCCAACCAGCCGCCGCCGTCCCTCCGACGGCCTTTCCCCGCCCCCATTCCATTCCGCTCCCTTCAACCCCTTTCCATCCTTCCCACTAGGGCCACTCAATCCCTCTGCGCTCCCTTCACCTCCTCCATCTCACTTCACCCCTCCATCCCACTCCGTTCCCCCTCAACCGCCTCCAACCCCTCATCACCTACTAATCCATTCCACTCCATCCCCTCAATCCCTCTCCGCCCCCTCCACCTCTTCCATCTCATTCCTTCCCTCCATTCCACTCCATCTCTCCACCTCATACCTCCCAATAGCATTCCACCCGTCCATACAACTCAGCCCATCCACTTCAGTCCACCCCTCCACCTTATTTCACTCCCAACACTCCATCCCTTCCACTTCATTCCTCCCCATCTCATTTCGCCTCCGCCGCCGCCTCACCGCGATCTCTCGACATCAACCCACCCCTATCTTCTCTTTTGCCATTCACGCGCCTCTCTCGTTCCTCTCACTAAATCCCGCGCTTCCTGCCATCCAGATACCTCCGTGCCTTCCATCGCCCCTGTGCGTACTTCTACCCCCGTGTGCCAGTCTACAGTTCAAGCAATGGGGTTCTGGTCCCAAGCCCAAACGTTTATTGCACTTCTTTCTCTAGTCACATTCTGAGCACCTAGGCTCGGATGGTCATGGATTCGAATTTTAAATGGTGCTTATCCTACCACTTGCATGATACTTTTTTGTTGGATAATTAATTCCTTCACATCACTAGCGTAGTGGGAGCAAGAAGATGCCTTCCTCCAGAAACCTTTCTCGTCATCTCTTCACTCACCCTCTCTCTGCATCTTCCTCACTCTCTCACTCCCTCTCTCCCTCTCACTCTCTCTCTCACTCACTCTCTCTCACTCACTCACTCTCTCTCTCACGCTCTCCCTCTCACTCACGCTCTCCCTCTCACTCACGCTCTC
>BOPP01000006.1:17619945-17631887 GCA_017312745.1 Gryllus bimaculatus | reverse complement strand
TTACGAATTCCGTGGCTTTTTGCTTCGTGTTTCTACTACATCCAGTGCCTGGCACACTGGATCGAACCTTGAAGACGTTCAAAACGCTTTTACTTGCTTTCCGCATTAGCTTGGGGTGACAATGCGAGTCAGGCGTCTGCGAAAGAAACTTCCCAGCATTTCGACAATGCCAAATTTACGTAGGAGTCGCCCCCAGGAGCTGGTGCGATCTTTCGGTGACGCTCCGAACTAATAGAAAGAAGTTGACAATCGACTTCAAGGAACTTTGCACGAAGAAATGTATGTTTGATCAACAGAGAAGAAATTCGCGCGGCTTTTGGAGGAAAATTACGACTCGGAGGCGCCAAGTTTAAAATGTATGATCCTTTCCTCTGAAACACCTTCAAAGAACATCAAACCCCCTGTTAAAGACAAGGCGCCAAATTTGAAGTAATTTGGCCGGCAATATGTCGACAAGTGCTTTCGAGTGCTTTATCAGCTAAGGACATTACTCCTGCATGTGTCATGCATGATTTAATCGCTTGAGGCGGTTGTGACCTCCTCCGTGGACAGCGGCGATTCGGCGCCGACGTACAACTCTCTTTGCAGGTTTTACCCCGTTCATCAGGAAATGGAATTCGAGAGGACTCCTGTGACACAAGTAATCATCGAATAGAATAAACAATATTGGATAAACGTTTTCCAAAAAAATGTGTAAAGGGAATCCTAATTATATAATTTTGCGGAGAAATTAATTATACATAAACGTTTAGTTATTGTTTTCGCTACGTGTTTTAATGTATTTATTTAAATTTCTGATAATTTAACGCCAAGATTTCTCGAAATGAGAAACAACGCAACCGTGGGTAGAATACATTTAGGTCTAAAACTGCGTACGTGTCCTTTAAAGGACATTTTCGCCCAGTGACAATTTATGCGGCTCGGCTGTCACGAATTACCTCCCAAATTAATCCTGTTACGCAACCGGGAAAAAGCAATTTCGAGCTTTACGGCGGTACAGCCGCTTGTATTTGTTGTTAATGTCGTTCCAAGTGTCATGTACAGCGTATTATAGAAAACTACACGCTATCTGGACGGAAGACAAGTGACAAACCCAATGAAACTCGTTCTGCATTATAGGAGAGTGCATGTTTTTGTCCAACTGAAAACGCTATAAAGCGCTAGAATGGACGCTGTGAGTTTTTAATGAAAATTGCATGGTGTGTGGGAGAGTGAAAATATTTGTTTAAGAATAAAGCTGGCGTGCATAAATATGTACATATTTATATGTGAATCAGGGTTGCTCGTACCAATTTTTGCAAGACGAATTTAATTTTACGGCCTTGTGAATGCAGATCTATTCACTGTACTGCTGCTTTTTTATCACAACTCCAATGTTGCGCGTACCTACAAAACAGATGAACAAATATTGCACTAGCACGTTCAAAAATCTATGCAATTATGGCAAGATAATTACAGGTACTACTTCATTGTACACGAATAAAATAAGTAAAAAAGTGTATATTTTTCTTAAAAAATCTTTAAGGGCAGAGCATTAATGTCGTATTCCCGTGCGATGGTGGTACTTCCATCCAAGACCAGCAAACTGCGGTGATCTGGGCGGTTCCAGTCAGTCTTCGATGATATACATAGGTTGTCACAAGGTGTAAGTGAATAACGTGTTGTGAATTTTTTTATTTTTTTTATTTAATAGGAAATATATATATATATATATAATTGCATAACTTGATCCTATGTGGCTAGGTCGAAGACCTTTAAGCCATTACAATACATACATCCTAATGCATTTAAACTTTTCGAATTCTGGTATTCATCCACAGATGGTCTCTGTATGGCATCAAAGCCGCGGAAAAGAGGTCATAAGGTATTGAATTGAATTTAAATTGAACGCGTGCCTTATTTTACGTGGCGAGAAGGTACGCCTCGAAAAAAGGAGCTTTAAAAGGTAAAAAACCTGCCGCCAGAAGAAAAGTACATACTAATGTACCAAACGTTTTCTAATCTACTTTTTCCGCTCGCGCAGACGTCATGTACTCCTGAAATCAAACAGCCCCTCGGAAGATCGTTCGCACCCTTGCCTGTGCGCTTTCTTCTCGGATACCCACTCCCATTTGCCTCCTAATGTACTCATTTAGTTATTTGATTATTTACTTATATGTTTATTGATTTACTCACTGACTTGTTTACTTAGACTTGTGAACTTTTTTCTGACTGACGTGAAGAAATGATACCTGCCAATTCGCAGAGAACCAGACGCTTCAACTACACATTTGGATCGAGAGAATCGGAACACTAGCTTTCACCGCGTTGTGGTAGTGAGCCGGAAGCATTATCTCGAACTGGAAGAAAATAATTCTCCCCTGAAATGTCGGGCGTACCTCCATTCAGAGATTATGGCGTACTCACCCACTGAGGCTATAGACTTCACGCGTGACATGGCCTACCGCATTCATCGGCAGCTCACGTGAGCGCATAGCGGAGCGTTGGAACTAAATGTTACGTGACGTCATGAAAGTGTATTTTGCCGTGCGAAATTGGAACAAAAAGTTTGTCTTACTAGCCTAGCCTGGTTCCTCTTGTGGCGAATATATTAGTGTTGACAATTTATATTTGTGGTATGGAAGTTCATATTAAAAGATGTTAACAGCAAAAAAATTACCTCAGTTAGTGCAAACCTGCGAGAAACGCCCAGGCGATAATATTTCGTTTTCTTTGACACATTCACAGATTTCTATGAACATTTGAACATCGACTCAACTTAAGAAATGAAATTCTATCATGCTCTGAAAGAATTTATTTTCTAGTAACTGTCTAAAAAATACACTTGTGTTATTTTAAAAAAAAGATACAACAAATTATAATTTATGTTCTGTTATTCAATGCATTTTTCCCCTAGAGATACAAACAGTTTAAAAAAAATACTGCCGGTTTTGATAAAATCTTGTTTTTCATATTTTTTATCAAATTAAATTCCTATACTAGCCATGTGGCCAGTACAATTTTTGATCTGACCATACAGCATGAATATCATTTTCATCCATAACCGCGATTTCTGTTAATTTCTAAAATGTATATTCATCATTTAACAACTGGACTATATGATATACATTTACTTTGAGTATTTCTAGAGTTGTTTTCTACTTAGTGTGCGTTTAAATGTTATTGCTGACACTCCTATATCCAATTTTTTGTTGTATTTCTCAACGATGATGAATTTCTGGTATAAATGTACCTTCCGTTTTGAAGAATATGGTTCTTTTACACTTAAGATTATCATAATACGCGGATTTACGTAAAAGCTTGTGATATATTTGAAAGAGAAATGAATCGTTACCATATGGCTACAACGGGCACATGCTACATACATAACCTACAAATGGAGGTTCATTCATGACTTTCGTAACTCCGTTTATGTAATGATATAAACCTAATTTGAATCCATTGTGTTTTTATAATAATAGAGGCTTCAATCGTCTCCTATACTACTTCAGTAGTATACAAACCTTTTGCGGCTCTCACACGCCACCGATTTTCATAAATGAGGTCTCTATAGAAAGAGAATTTCACGTAGATGTGGCTAATTGCACTTTAATTTTAATTACTTCAAATGTTTCAAGGAAGTATGAATTTTTCGAAGATAATGTATACAATACTCAATGAACCTTGAGTGAAAATTTATTTCAAACACCAATTGAATTGCCTTCAATTTTTTTTATATTGTGTAAGTAAGAAGTTACATTTGAACATTTTTTAACAAATAAACACGTTTCATTAACAACTTTCCTTCTTAACGGAAAGGATAGAAAAATGGATACGGAATGGATATAGTAAAATACAATAATAAAATTATGAACGTTGAATCGTACAGTAAGATTATTTTAGGCTGTACAAACATACTCTATTCACTGATATCGTAGGCTTCCGCGGCCAGTCTTGGTCTGGGCTCTCCGGGATACGCCGCGTCGAAGGCTGAGGTGCCAACGTTTCGACCGACATAATTTGGTCCCCTTCGGGGCTGAACTGCAATACTGCTGTGCTGTAAAGCAGTACAGCCCTGTCGAGAAACGCGATATGTCGGTCAATACGTCGGCACCTCAGCTTTCGACGCGGCGTCACCCGGACAGCCCAGATCATACACTATTCACTACACGCGATGTTTTCTCTGAATCGAATCCGGATTACTGACGGTGCGGATATTTTGACGTCCAAATTGTTCACGTCGTACAACATAACATCTGCAAATGTTAATTCCAATTATAAGACCACTTCAAAATGCATTATATTTTGACTTGAAGTTAATACATTTTGATACGTTTCTCGTCATAAAATTCCCGAGTGCGACAACTATTCCCAATTGGCTCCGGAGCGGGTTGAGCGGTCTCCGTGGGTGACAGGTGAGACTTCGGAGTATGTGGAGGGGGAGGGGGCGGTGTCGATCAGCTCCTCCGCCGCGAGTGCCAATGTGACACCTGCCAATGGCCGGACGGCGCCGGCTGCCCTCGGCAGCTCAGCTGACGCCCTTGGATAGTGTGGGGGCGGGGGTGGTATGGGAGTGTCGGAGGTCAAGGGCCACGCGGCAACAAGCAGATCGGGTGGTGGCGTCTCCCTCCCCGGCCTCGCATCTCGCAGCCACAGAGGAAGGTAGAGATTACCAACTGGGGTGCAAAGATGTAGTAAAACGACGTCATTGCGGAATCACAAGGGACCAGTATTAATTTCCGTATTAGACTATATTCCACATTATACAAAGTAAAATTGTAGAATTAGCGTTCTGCACTACTGCGATTTATTTTCCCATTAGACATATTTCCGCATTCTACATGTTTTGCATTGATGTTTTACTGTATGTATCTGAAGAGGCGTAGATTCATTAAAGCCCAGCGAATAAAATGGACCATAGGAAAATAATGAATTTCAGTAGACTCAAAAAGAAAGTTATAGAATGGGCAGTAACAGACGACAGAAAGGTAGACCAAGGACTCAGTGGATGGATGACGTGTGCCATGATCCCCGGGCACTTATTGAAAGAAAGTGGAGAGTGACTTAAATGAACAAGAAAAATGGAACGATTTAGTCCTCGAGGCCAAGACTCATAGAGGGTTGTAGTGTTAATGGACGAAGAAGAAGAAGATGTGGCTAAGCGTGGTGTGTCCGGCAGGTATTTAATTGTAAGAAATATTAGAGCCTTCCACGAACCGTCTGGCTGTCCTCCCCAAATATTATTGGCAATCTATTCGAAAATAGCAGTAGTCTAAAAGACCTGGTGTCTGCAGAATGGAGGGCAAACATATATGTACAGAGAGGAACCAAGCACAACATAGGTAATTGTGTCGAATAATTAATAAAATATCGCAAGTTGAGAGAGAGAGAGAGAGAGAGAGAGAGAGAGAGAGAGAGAGAGAGAGACGAAGTCAGGCAGAATTTGAATGAATGATGATAATGATAATGATGATAATAATAATAATAATAATAATAGTAATAATTCGAAAGTCTTTAAACATGGCAAAGCTCAGGCGCGCACACATTTTTATTAGAATTGTACGAACGAAATGGAAAATATTTCGTTCTTTTGGTTAATACAGAGAATCCCTCCAAAAGCAAAGTCCCCAAGTTCGGTCTGTTGTTGAAAACAAGGTGTCAATACATTGGAATGTAAAATTCCCTACTTTGAATTATTTATATAACAATTTTTTAAAATTTTCAGTCTTCAACATCTGCACAAAGGACTTCAACTCCTATTCAGCAACTCAACTGCTATTGTTATTTCGATAACCATAAATAAGAGAAGAGATTTACATTTGAAATCACACGACAATCATTACAGTTGACACTTAATGTCCACTGAGTTCCGAGAAGTACAATGTTCCCCCCCCATATATCTTGGAGCATACAAGAGCATCAGAATTCCGAGGTCGTCCTTTAAACGCGGTCCTTCCCGCAGCGCGTCGAATCGTCCCCGGCAACTTGCCCGAGAAGCCTCGAGAGCCGCCGCTGACATCAGCTCGTCACTCGGGGAGCGGGCGCAGGGAGTCCGTTCAGGGGAAGAAGTGAGGTGCGGACGATGGCCTGAAGGACTTAACCAGTCGCCACGGTCTCCCCCAGCACTACGACAGTCCCGCCCCGCTTCACCACTCCCTGCGTCCCGCCTCGTACTGCTGTCATTGCACTGCATCACCACGTTCCTCGCGGACAAGCCCCTCCCCGAACGAAACGTCGGTGGAAGCGACGGTGGAAGCGACGTGGTGGCAAGAGGTCACAACACGTGGTCGAAAGGGTTTAGGTTCGGAAAGGGTCTTGCTCGAGAAGGGTCGTGGTCGAAAGGGTCGTGGTCGAAAGGGTCGTAGCGGTCGAAAGGGTCACGTGGTCGAAAGGTTCCGTGGTTCGAAAGGGTCGTGGTCGAAAGGGTCGTAGGTCGAAAGGGTCGTGCGTCGAAGGGTCGGTGGTCGAAAGGGTGCGTTGCGCGAAAGGACGCGGGTGGGAAACGCACAGTGCTGGGAAAGCACGCAGTGGGAAAGCACGCCATGGGAAGCACAGCACGTGGGAAGGCACGCAGTGGGAAAAGCACGCAGTGGGAAAGCACGCAGTGGGAGAGAGCACGCAGTGGGAAGCACGCCAGTGGAAAGCACGCTGTGGGAAAGCACCAGTGCGGAAGCACGCAGTGGGATAAGAACGCAGCTGGGAGGCACGCAGTGGCGAAAGCACGCGAGTGGGAGAGCACGCAGATGGGAAGCACGCAAGTGGGAAAGCACGAGTGGAAAAGCACGCGTGGGGAAAGCACGCAGTGGGAAGCACGCGTGGGAGAGCACGCAGTGGGAAAGCACGCAGTGGGAAAGACCCGCAGTGGAAAGCACCCAGTGGGGAAAGCACGCAGTCTGGAGAGCACGCACGTGGGAAAAGCACGCCAGTGTGGAGAGCACGTGTGTGAGAAATAACAGTGCGGGAAAGGCAAAATGATGGAAAGGACGTTCAGCGCGAAGTTCGTTTAGGGCCCAAGGTAAGGACTGGCCGGTGAGTGGCGTGCTTGGGAGGGTGAGCGCCGCAACGGGAGGTGGGGGATCCGGGCGAGGGCTTGTCCGCGAGGAACGTGTGATGCAGTGCAATGACAGCCAGTCGGGCGGGACGCAGGGCAGTGGTGAAGCGGGGGCGGGACTGGTCTATGCTGGGGGAGACCGTGGCGACTGGTAAGTCCTTCAGGCCATCGATCCCGCACCTACAATTCTTCCCCTAAACGACTCCCTGCGCCCGCTCCCCGAGTGACAAGCTGATGTCAAGCGGCGGCTCTCGAAGGCTTCTCGGAAAGTTGCCAGCAGGGACATCGACGCGCGCCTGCGGAAGGACCGCGTTTAAAGGACCCACGACCTCGGAATTCTGATGCTACTTGTATTGCTCCAAGATATATGGGGGAAACATTTGTACTTCTCGGAAACTCAGTGGACATTACGTGTCAACTGTAATGATTGTAGTGTGATTATTTCAAATGTAAATCTCTTCTACTTATTTATGGTTATGCGCAAGAAATATACATATTCTAGACATGTAATGCGAGAATGATGCGTGAATTAGGAGGATTGAAGGTCCTTTGTGCAGAGTTTTGAAAGGAGTTGCTGCAAATTTAGAAAATATTGTTTACCTATAAAAATTAATATCGCAATAGGCTACGATTTATTAGATGGTGACCGCAAGCTTGTCCAGTTGCACTTGTTATTTCAACCAACAAGACACTGTAACTTAAGGACTTTTTTGTCCGTCTTTGAGTTGAGTCTCGTTTTGAAAGAAGTGAAGACCAACAAAAAGAGATCCGAAGATTGATATTTCCTCCAATTGTCGTTTGTTGCAAATTCTGAACTAAAATGCGTGGCTGTGTGTCGCCTGAGCGGTTTTGCTCCATGTTTAAAGATTATCGAAAGATTGGATTACTGATGTTTATGTGAGTTATTTATTATTATCTCATATCATTATCATCATTTCATTCAAACTCTGCCTGACTTCGTCTACTCTCTCGTCTCCTCTCTCTCTCTTGTCTTTCTCGTCTAACATCTCTCTTCTCCTCTCTTCTCTGCTCAAATTGCGGGAAAGATGTTTTATTGATATTCAGGGACACAGATATAATCATATGTTGCTTAGGTTAGCTCGAGAAATGTGCCATACATAGTCCTGTTAAAGCCTCCATATACACACTGCAGACACCAAGATACTATTTAGACAATACCATGGCTATTTCGAAGAGATCAATTGCAATAATATTTGGAAGAGGCAGCTCAGAGAACGAGTTATGGTGAGAGCTCTAAGATCTTCCCAGACCCATACATGCCTTAAATGACTGCGGCCAGAACCACACCACGCTTATGCCCCGACATCTTCTGGTCAGTACTGTCGTGTCGGGCATGTGACCCCCTCAACGCTCTAGCATGTAGGTCATATAGGGCGCAGGAGCTTTTACTCGTTTCCATTTTTCTTGTTCATTTAAGTCACTCTCCTTATCTTCAATAATAGTGTGCTCGGGATCCTTATGCGAGCGATCGATCCATCGTTATCAGCACTGAGGCATCCAGTTACAGAGGATCTTAGCCTTTCTGTCGATGCTGATTTGCTGTCACCATAACATAATGAGACTTTCTTTTTGCAGTACTTATTGGATGTGGGTCATTATTTTCCTTAATTAGATTAAAATCTGTTACTCGCTTTTATTCGCTGAGGCTTTAATGAATCCTACGGCATCTTGCTCAAATAACATAACAAGTAAAACATCAAGGGTGCGAAACATGTAAGAGTGCGGAAATATTGTCTAATGGTCTTGAAATATATCCGCGAGTTTGGTGCAGAGCTAGATAAATGTCTACTAATCCTTTCTTGGGTTGGTATTGGTGATTATAGTCAGTAAGTGACGGAAATTGAGATATAGCGTCACCTGGTGTTGATTCCGCTATAAGAGTAGCCGTTGGTCCAGAATCACTGTCCTAGTGGATTAAATTTTTATTACACGGCTCTGTGAACCCCCAAGAGTTGGAGGAAAGTGTTATCTGTTTACCTTTTCCTGGGTGTCATCTGCAGTCCGAAGGATGCGAGGCCAGGCGAGTGTCGGTAGACGCTCCCACACGATCTCTTGCTTAGTTGCCTTTCAGTGGTCCAAGTTTAGACACTCCGACGACTCACTGATAAACCACCCCAGCCCGCCAGCAATCTCCAGGGCAGCAAGCTGAAGCTGCTACTGAGGGTGCAGGCCGGCCGACCGTACGTGCCCTATTGCGAGTGTCGTTCACTACTGGCAAACTCGACGGAGGAGGGCTGATCGACACCGCCCCGTCCCCTCCACATACTCCGACGTTAACTCACTCCAGTCACCCACGGAGGAGGACCGCTCAACCCGCTTCGAAGCAATTGGGTAAAGTAGTCTGTGCGCCCGATGCGAGAGAATTTTATGCTCGACGCAAACGTTATTCTTATAGAATGTATTGAACTTCAAGTCAAAATATATATGCCCATATTGAAAGTAAAGGTCTTATAAAGTAATGAAATTTCAACAATCCTTCACAGAATTGGATTATGTTGTACGACGGTGAACAATTTGGAACTCAAAATTATCCGCACCGCAGTAATCCGCATTCGATATCAGAGAAACATCAGCGCGAGTGTACAGTAAAATAGTGTATGTCTGGGGCTGTGCCGGGTGACGCGGACGTACGAAAGCTGAGAGTTCCATCCCGTAGTTAGACCACGACAGATTGCGGTTTCTCGGACGAGAGGCTGTAACTGCTTTATACAAGCACAGCAGTTTATTGCAGTGTTCAGCCCCGAAGGAGGACCAAATTATGTCGGGTCGAAAACGTTGGCACTCAGCTCGACGGAGGCCGTCCATACACCGAGAAGCCCAGCCAAAGTGGCCGCGGAGAGCTAAACGGGATATCCAGTGAAAAGAGTATGTTTGTACAGCCTTAAATAATCTTTACTGTCGAGATTCACACGTTCATAATTTTATTACTGTATAGTTTAAACCAGTATATCACATTCCGTATCCATTTTCGTCTATCTTTCCAGTTAAGAACAAGAGAAAGGATTGCTCCACATGAAAACGTGTTTATTGTCTAAAAAATGTTACAAATGTAACTTCTTGTAACTCTACAGAAGAATATAAAAAACCTGAAGGCGAAGTTCTATCGCATTGGCTGTCTTGAAAACATTTATCAGCTCAAGAGTTTCATTGGAGTAATGTGGTATACATTATCTTCGCAAAAAATTCATTACTTGTCCTGACACAATTTTGAAAGGGTTTACGTATTCAATCAAATGCTATTTGTATGAATACACTGGAATATACGTTGACAGTTACTCTTGTCTATCATAGAGACTGCAATACACTTTAATGAATTCTGCAAAGCTGGACGGTAGTTGAGGCCGGCAAAAGTATTGATGTTCTAACTAGTAGAAATAGGGAGGTTTATATAGCGAGAAACGAGTTGAGACCTGTTACTTTATATATATTCAACGCAAAATCGTTTTCATGTAATATAGGTTCTTATAATATTATGTGCAATTCAATTAACTATAAACGAGTACGCACTCCCCCATAATGAATATTATGCCTCCAATTTGAGTAGGTTTTACTGATTATACTGTAGCCATGTTTTTGCCTCTTTATGATGAGGCCATTATATTCTTTTTTTTTAGGTAACGGATGTCATTTCTGCTTTCAAACCTTATCACAAGCTTTATAGCCGCATTATTATCGTTTTATTAGCCATATTTAATCGGGTATTCAGTATAATCGATAATCTTTATGTAAAAGAACCTTATATTCTTACCAAACGGTAGGATAGACCATTATTTTACCAGAAATTTGGCTATAATCGTTGAGCACAATACAAACAAACAATCGGACTATGGTTGCTCTTAAAAGCTAATACATTTAAACGCACTTAAGTAGAAACGAGACTACTAGATAATACTCAACGTCATGATATAGTCATATAGTCTCAGTTGCATTACAAATGCTTACTTCATAACATTTTAGAATTACAGACTCGCCTTCAGAGTTTCAGATGCAGCATCTATAATGTATTCATTGCTGTTGTTCTAGAAACATGTCAATTACAATCATCAGGCACCAAATTAAGAGAATTAAAAAGTTCGCATGAAGTCGCAGTGGGCTGTTTGCATGAGTGTTGCGATATGCCAGCAACGTTCCCAGGAATGTTTGAGAAATCTAGGGCGCCATGCAAAGATCAAGAATGTTGTTTACTGGCGCCACAGAGCATCAGTCGGCTAAAAGACTGTATAGGAATTTAAATTTGCCTAAAAATCTGAAAAACAAAGGATTGGTTATCAAACCAGGCAGTATTTTTTTTTAAACTGTTCTGTCTCTCTTAGGGGAAAAATTGCATTGTAATACAGAACATTAAATTAAATTTGTTGTATCTTTTTTTTAACAATAACACAAGTGTATTTTTAGACCAGTTACTAGAAGAAATAAAGTTCTTTCAGCAGCATGATAGAATTTGACGATTCTATAAGTTGAGGGTCGATGTTCAAAATGTTCATAGAAGAATCTGCTGAAAATGTGATCAAAAGCAAACTGAAATATTATCGCCATGGGCGATTTCTCGCAGTGGTTCTGACTACGTGAACTGACAACTTATTATAAGGTATATTATATTTGCTGTGTAACATCTTTTAATATGAGCTTTCCATACACAAATATAATTTATTGTCAACACATAATATAATTCGCCACTAAGAGATTACCATGCTAGTTTAAAGTAGTAAGACAAAGACTTTTCTTTTTCCCAATTTTTCTTGCATCGGCTAAATAACACTTTCGTTGACTTCAGTTGTAGTTTTAAATGCATGTTCAGTTCAACGTTGTCTCTTAGCGCTATCACGTGAGACTAGAAGTATTGAATGCATTGAAGTAGCGCCTATGTCACGAGTGAAGCATATAGCCTCAG
>BOPP01000006.1:17604059-17616893 GCA_017312745.1 Gryllus bimaculatus | reverse complement strand
AATTTCTTGTTATGTGTTTTACTGTTAACAAATTAGAGATAGCAGTGCTAAACATTAATCATTTCTTCGAAATTGGCTACGTAAAGGGGGGTTCGTTTTGTACTCTTGCACAATTGTGGTTCTTTTTTGTTCTTTGTCTATCTCGAAAACTCATTCGTCTGATTGAGTTTGCTTTGCACCAATCAATTTCCTTTTAATTGTTTACTTGTATAACAGAATTAACGACTAGCAGTGCTAACTGAATTCAAAGATTTTCGAAATTTGGGCCCCACAATCAAATTTCTTGTATGTGTTTTACTTGTATACAAATTTCAGAGATAGCATCGCTAACAATTAATTCTTTTCGAAATTTGGACGTAAAGGGGGTCGTTTTCGTACTTTGGCGACAATTGTGGTTCTTGGTTTTTTTGTCTCTATCTCGAAAAACTATTCGTCTGATTGGAGTTTGCTTTGCACCATCAATTTCTTTTATGTGTTTTACTTGATACAGATTAGAGATAGCAGTGCTGAAATTGCAGGTCGTTTTGTACTTTGCACAATGAGTTCTGGTTGTTTTCGTCTATCTCGAAACATATTCGTCTTTGATGTGAGTGTGCTTTTGCACAATCAATTCTCTTTAATATGCTTTACTTGTACACAGAATTAGCAGATAGCAAGTGCTGAAATTAAAATTTTTCGAAATTGGCACGTAACGGGGGGTCCATTTTGGGGTGAAGTCTGGTTGGCTCATTTAACTTTTTTGTAAATGGGTAGCTACCCACATACGTAATATTTTTAAAAGGAGACAAAAATACAGTTTCTCTGATGTCTTCACAGAAATTCGCAATTCGGAACACAAATTTCGATTTATCCGTAATTTCACTAAACTAAAAAACGAATTGGAGTCCTGGTTTCTGCATTTAACTTTCTCGTCAAGGGTAAGCACGACAATACAAAATTCTCAAAAGAAGAAACAAATTCAAGTTCTTCTAATTTTTTACACAGAAATTCACGATCCGAACACAATTATTTACGGCGTAATCGTAACTAAAAAATGGATTGGAAGTCTGGTTTGCTCCATTGAACTTCCGTCAAGGGTGTAACCCACCAATCGTAAATCTTCGAAAGGAAAACTGAAAATTAATTTTTTCTCGATTTTCAACATAGAAATTCACAACTGTCGAGCACATTTTTTTTATTGCGTAATTCCTAACTAAAAGACATTTGAAGTCTGGTGTGCTCCATTTATACTTCTCGTCACGAGGAGTAACCACATTTGTATTTGCAAGAAGAAGAACGAATAAGTTTTTCTGATTTTTTTTTTTTCACCAGAAATCATATATTCGAACATCAGTTTGGTTTTTATTCGCGTATTCGTATACTAAACGACGGATTGAAGTCTGGTTTGTCTGGTAAACATACTCTGATTTTTAATGTCACGAGTGGAATATCAGTAAAAATTACATGTTTCGCCACAAATTTCAAACCAATACAAGCAACCCTTAAAAGCGTTGCTACTGAGCAAATCGTTGCGTGACAGTAAAGGCGCGCGTACACAAGGCGGGCACGTTTATTCACACGCCATCTCTACCGTATTGTGTTGAAGCGTTCCTCCCAAGCAGGAGGAGGTCCACCTTTCCAGTTTCCATGAATCGAGGCCCGGGTGCTGAATTGCCATGTTGTGAATTCCTCCTGAACTGATTAGGCCGAGGAATCGCCGAAGCAAGGAACTTTATTGTGACTACGTGTCGCTGGTGGATCTCGGCCTGGTGAAGAAATATGAAAGTGTTGTAAACTAGAAAGGCAACCTGCCTGACGAACATCGGAACGCGCTCATTTGGGCGTTCATGTTTTCTTCTTTTTCTCTTTTTTTTTTTGTTCTTTCGTGCCGATTGCCGGACGTGTTCGTTGTAAACGTGCCACGAACTGCGTGCAAGTCAATCTTCCTTTTCCGTGCTTCCTTTTACACCTCCCGTTCCAATCTCACGGAATGGTATTTGTTCTATCTCCGATCGTTAACGGAGACAATTATATTCCTTAGATTTTCTTCTTTCTTTTAATTTCCTCCTTTCTTATTATTGTTCTTTCCTTTCTTTTATTTTCCAGTAATTCCCTTTTTCTGTCTTTTTAGTGTTTTTCTTTTTAGTCGTTCTAGGCTTTTCTTTCTTTCCAGACTGCTTTCTGACCCTTCTTTATTGTTCTTCTCCTCATTTCCCACAGCCCTCTTTCCCCGCTCGTCATCCTTGTTTTTTCTTTACTTCTTGCGTCTGTTCTTCAACTTGACATCTTCGTATGTAAACAGATTCTCTATTCTATTTATTATACTTTGCAATTCTCTTACACTAAATGTAATTTTTTTGTGTTCTCGTTTGATTGCACCGTCTTTGTAATAACCACCTAAAGCATCCACCCAGATCTTTAATTACAATGATTGATTAATACTTCAGGCATGCACTGATTTGGGTTATTCCGTAGAAAATGTACATCGTTTTATTGGCGTAGAAGGTGGTGCTATAACCCCGCCTTCCCTGTGAGAATCCGGCGCCGCACTGTCCGTCGCTTGGGAGAGGGGGTTTTCCCCACCAAATGCATCCCTCCAGCAGCGAACGCCAGAAGTGACAAGCTCTAACGGCTGGCAGTCGTGCCGACTGCGTGCGCTGCTGCTATTTGCATGAAGTGTAAATGAACGGTAAGCAAGAGAAAAGGAATACTCGGGCGGTCGCCTACCAGATTGTTAGAGAACTGGCTCCGTGCATTCGTGCTATTGTTGATTTCGGAGAAATCACTAAAAAATAGCGATCAGATCAGCTGGTCGCTAAAATCTCTCCTCCGAGCGCAGCGTGCAATTCGTACTAGGTATGTAGCTAGTGTAAAAAATGCCACGACCGCCGGGACTCCGAAACCAAGGCCTCCCGGTCAGATCACTGCCAGTCAACATCATTCGATGCCCTTATCCACCCAAGTCGGTCTCTATTATACATTTCTTATTATCTTATTATTGTAACACATTCATTACTTATCAATTGACGGTTAATACGACTACGGCCACTTCCGAAACTTCTTGAAGGGCTACGGCGCTACGAAAAAAGTGGTAGAGCCGAAAGCCGGAGGCCGCCATTTGCGGGGGCGCGCGACGAAAAGGGCAGCGCAAGGGGCGATAGGGCTGCCAATCTCCAGAACTGATGATTGCTTCCGCCCGCCAGAGGGCCTCGCTCGGCTGCGATCGCACGTCCAATGGCGGCGGCGTCGCGGCGGCGAGGGGAGGAGGAGGAGGAGAGGAGGAATATTGACAATTGCGGCGCGCCGCGGCGCACGACGCCCGCAGAGGTCTCTGCCGTCGTGACAATGCGGAGCGTCACTACCGCCTCGAAGACGGAAAAGCATGGTCAAACGAGACTCGCGGTGAGAAGAAATGGGATATAACTGCGTCGTAATAACCGCGAGCAACCTGGGCGCAACTAGGGATGAAGGTTAATAACGGAAAAGGAGTGAATCTGATTGTAAGACGGTGTAACAGAAAATAGTGTAAAATGTGTGCTACATGAACTCTTATGGTTTTGCACCAGAAACAATATCTTCTGTTTAAAATAGTTTTTATTCAGTTATAGATATTCTTAATAAAGTTAATATTGATCATCATAGTGTATAATAGAAAGAAGGGCCCAAGCTTCTGTTTAAACTGATGACAAGAAACGGAAGTATATTTATAATAATTCTGGCACAGCCTTTGAGCATTTAATTAAGCGCTTCGAATCCTCCGATTCTGTCTTAAGACAGCAGAAGAATGAGGATTTATTTACATTCAAGGTAAATACGAGATAGAAAACAGAATTAAAGAAAAAAAAGGGTTCGCTCTTGTGTTCCTTTTTGATTATGTTTGCAATGAAATAAACCAGTTCAACAGTAGCATAGTCCACACGTTTTGGTAGGGGGTCGAAGTGTACAATGAATCTGTGTACAAACTGAGACATAATGTTATAATCTCGAGTCAGTCTGCAAGATACTTAGGAGATACAGCTAGACAGGTAACTGAGCTGGGAAATCAAGTCAATTTCAGTATGTAGGGAAAGCCTAGAATCTTTACATTTTGTATGCGGATACTGAAAAAGAGTACAGTGAGGACGCCAAAGACTACATATATGTCATTAGTGCGACCTAATGTTAGAATATAGGCGGCGTATGTTGGACCATACAGCTTTTGCACAAGAAATCTAGAAAAAGCGTAAGGCATCAAATTTACTTTCAGGGGTTACCAACCAAGAATAACAGGGTATGGGAGTTCCACTTCGAAAGACAGATGATTAAAGTCACGTTTCTGATGACAATGGTATAAAGCTACACAGGCCTTCGAGCGTGGAAAAAATCAATAGTCGATTTAGGGAAACGCTACATATTTCGGCAGAGCGGATCAACAATGCACAAAAATTCAGAGCAAGAATTCAGAAAACGAGTTGGGAAATATCATCTCGCGAATGCGCACAATTAGGACTGGAACAGTTTCCCCCCGACAAATCTTCGATCCTTTCCTCCAAAGCTGAGCCAAATTAAAAATAAATTAGTTCTTGAATTGTGGGATATGTTATAAATATATTTAATAAATTCAGTGCAATTACCTATGTCTCTTTTGTAATTAGATTATTTCTGATGTTTATTTATTATTGTTGTTATTCATTATTAATGTTATATCTTATTAACATTATTATGTATTATTAATAATATTTATTATTATATATTATTATTTTATTATTGGTGCATATGCAGTGGCGTGAAGTGCAGTGACGTTGTGCACCTGTATCGCAGTGCGGGTAGTGGTGGTGAGTGAGTTTGGTGAAGTGGAGGTTCTATGAAGATTGGCACGGTGAAATGTTCATGTGATTTTGTAACGTTTTGTAGAGTTTTTGTATAGTTTGTTAAGTTCTCTGTATATGTTAAGTTAGTGTATTTCTGACACAAGTTTTTACACCTTAATTCCGAATTATTAATAAATCAATCTAAATCTAATATTCATTCCTTGCCATCTGCTTGGAAAAAAATAATTGGAGTAAATTACGAATGGTCTTACGTGCTGCGGCGAATCTTGCTCAAGCCTGTCGGCGCGAATGCCTCATGTTCTTTAACAGAACAAGGAAAACCTTTCACAGTTTGCATGTTCATTATTTTCTGCCTAGTAGTGTTATGCTTCTTTTACAATCATAAAATACTAACGGAATGACGCATAGATTTGAATATTGACTCAAAAAGGTTTTGACTGTTAAGTATAGATCTTCATTGAATGTAAGCTACGCAAGAACCTGAAATTGAAGCTCCGATAGCAGGGAAGTATCTTTGAATGTAGCAAACTGTAGAAAAATACGGAGACTCCAGTGACATTAACTTTCTTTTTAATAAGAATTATTCTAATCGACTGTGGAAGGACTGACATGGCTCTTCCCATCAAACGTTGCCGTTATGAAAAGAGACGATTCAAGTCGTATTTCCCCTAAGCGTATTAGTCCGGATAGGAGGAAGATGGTTGGGAAGGCAATGGAAGGCATTCTTTGGAATGTCGTGCTAATGAATACACATTTGTGCTGTTACTGGTCCAAATTTTTTCTCGCCGATTATGTAATTCAAAAGAGCGAAGTGCTCTTAATAAATGCACAAACCTCATTTTCCTAAAAATGGTTTCTTTATCGAACATTTAATTTGTTTCATTCTATACTCATCTCTTATCTGTCTCTCTCCTGTCTCTCTCCTCTGTCTCTCTGCCTCTCTCTCTGTCTCTCTGCTTCTCCTGTCTCTCTCTATACTCTCTATTTCTTCTTCTGTCTCTCTCTATATCTCATCTGTCTCTCTGCCTCTCTCTCTGTTCTCTGCTCTCTTGCCTCTCTCCTGTGTCTCTCTGCCTCTCTGTGTCCTCTCTCTGTCCTCTCTATATCTCTTCTATACTCTCTCTATTTCTCTCTCTGTCTCTCTGCTCTTCTCTAATATTCTCCTATATCCTCTGCTCTATTTCTCTCTCTGTCTCTCTCCTCTCTCTAATATCTCTCTTGTCCTCTCTCTGTTCTCTGCTTCTGTCTCTCACTCTCTTTCTCTGCCTCTCTCTGTCTCTCTCTGCCTTCTCTATATCGTCTCTCTATTTCTCTCTCTCTGTCTCTCTGCCTCTCTCTATATCTCTCTATATCTCTCTCTGTCTCTTCTGCCTCTCTCTGTCTCTCTCTCTGTTTTCTCTGCCTCTCTCTCTGTCTCTCTGCCCTCTCTCTCTGTCTCTCTCTATTTCACTCTGTCCTCTCTGCCTTCTCTCTGTCTCTCTCTATTTCTCTCTGTCTCTCTGCCATCTCTGATCTGTTCTCTCTCTTCTCCTCTGTCTCTCTCTATTTCTCTCTCTGTCTCTCTCTATTTCTCTTCTGTCTCACTGTCCTCTCTCTATCTCTGTTCTCTCTAACTCTCTCTATATCTCTCTGTCTCTATCTCTCTGTCTCTCTCTATCTCTGTCTCTCTACCCTCTCTCTGTTTCTCTCTCTCTGTTTCTCTCTCTCTCGTTTCTCTCTTCTGTTTTCTCTCTCTGCTGTTTCTTCTCTCTCTCTGTTTTCTCTCTGTCTCTCTCTGCCTCTCTCTGTCTCTCTCTGTCCACTTCTTGCCCTTCTCACTCTGTCTCTCTCACTCTGTCTCTCTCTCACTCTGTCTCTCTCTCACTCTGTCTTCTTCTCTCCTCATCTTGTCTCTCTCTCACTCTGCTCATCTCTCCACTCTGATCTCTCTCCTTCACTCTGTCTCTCTCTCACTCTGTCTCCTTCTCTCACTCGGTCCTCTCTCTCCTCTGTCTTCTCTCTCACTCTGTCTCTCTCTCACTCAGCTCTCTCTCACCTCTGTTCTCTCTCTCACTCTGTCTTCTCTCTCACTCTGTCTCTCTCTCACTCTGTCTCTCTCTCAGCATCTGTCCCATCTCCTCAACTCTGTCTCCTCTGCTCACTCTGTCTCTCTCTCACGTCTGTCTCTCTCTCACTCTGTCGTCTCTCTCACTCTGTCTCTCTCCTCACTCTGTCTCTCTCACTTGTTCTCTCTCAACTCTGTCTCTCTCATCACTCTGTCCTCTCATCACTCGTCTCTCTGGTTCGTCTATCTCGGAAACTATTCGTCTGATTGGAGTGTGCTTTGCACCAATCAATTTCTTTTAATGTGCTTTACTTGTACACAGAATTAGAGATAGCAGTGCTGAAATTAAAAATTTTCGAAATTTGGCACGTAAGGGGGGGTCATTTTGGGGGTGAAGTCTGGTTTGCTCCATTTAACTTTTTGTAATGGGTAGTACCCACATACGTAATTTTTGAAAGGAGAAACAAAATTAAGTTTCTTCTGATGTCTTCACAGAAATTCGCAATTCGGACACAATTTGTTTTATCCCGTAATTCATAAACTAAAAAACGGATTGAAGTCTGGTTTGCTCCATTTAACTTCTCGTCAAGGGTAGCACGCACATACAAAATTTCAAAAAGAAGAAACGAAATTAAGTTTTTCTAATTTTTTCACAGAAATTCACGATCCGAACACAATTATTTATCGCGTAATTCGTAAACTAAAAAATGGATTGAAGTCTGGTTTGCTCCATTGAACTTCTCGTCAAGGGTGTACCCACATACGTAATTTCAGAAAGGAGAAACGAAATTAAGTTTTTTCTGATTTTTTCACAGAAATTCACAATTCGAGCACATTTTTTTTATTGCGTAATTCCTAAACTAAAAGACAGTTTGAAGTCTGGTGTGCTCCATTTAACTTCTCGTCAAGGGTAGTACCCACATTTGTAATTTCAAGAAGAAGAAACGAAATTAAGTTTTTTCTGATTTTTTTTTTTCACAGAAATTCACAATTCGAACTCAGTTTGTTTTATCGCGTAATTCGTATACTAAAAGACGGATTGAAGTCTGGTTTGTATAGGTAAACACTATTGATTTTAATGTCACGAGTGGAACAATCAGTAAAAATTACATGTTTCGCCACAAATGTCCAACATATACAAGCAACCTTAAAATGCGTTGCTCTGAGTCAATTCGTTGGTGACAGTAAGGCGCGTAACACAAGGCGGGCAGCTTATTCAACGCCATCTCTACCGTATTGTGTTGAAGCGTTCCTGCCAAGCAGGAGGAGTCCACCTTCCAGTTTCCCATGAATCGAGGCCCCGGTGCTGAATTGCATGTTGTGAATTCCTCCTGAAACTGATAGGCCGAGCGAAATCGCGAGCAAGGACTTTATATGTGACTACGTTGTCGCTGGTTGGATCTCGGCCTGGTGACAGAAATATGAAGTGTTGTAACACTAGAAAGCAACGCCTGACGAAATCGAACCGCGCTCATTGGCGTTCATGTTTTTCTTTCTTTCTCTTTTTTTTTTGTTCCTTTCGTGCCGATTGCCGGAGTGTCTCGTTGTAACGTGCCACGAACTGCGTGCAAGTGCAATCTTCCCTTTCCGTTGCCTTCCTTTTACATCCTCCCGTTCCAATCCTCACGGGAATGTATTTGTTCTTCTCCGAGTCGTTACGGAGACATTTATATTCTTTGATTTTTCTTCTTTCTTTTAATTTCCTCCTTTCTTATTATTGTTCTTCCCTTTCTTTTTATTTCCAGTATTCCCCTTTTTCTGTCTTTTTAGTGTTTCTTTTTTAGTCGTTTTTCTAGCTTTTCTTTCTTTCCAGACTGCTTTCCCTACCCTTCTTTATTGTTCTTCTCCTCATTTCCCATCAGCCCTCTTTCCCCGCTCGTTCATCTTTGTTTTTTTCTTTACTTCTTGCGTCTTTCTTCACTTGACATCTTCGGTAGTAAACAGATTCTCTATTACTATTTATTATACTTTGCAATTTCTTACACTATGTAAATTTTTTGTGTTCTCGTTTATTGCACCGTCTTTGTATCAACCACCTAAAGCATCCACCCATCTTTTAATACAATGATTGATTAGTACTTCTAGGCATGCCAACTGATTTGGTCGTTATTCCCGTAAAAATAGTACATGTTTTATTGGCGTAGAGGTGGTGATATAACCCCGCTTCCTGGTGAGATCCGGCGCCGACCTGTCCGTCGGCTTGGGAGAGGGGTTCCCCAACCAAATGCATCCCTCCAGCAGGGAACCGCCCAGAAGTGACAAGCTCTAAGCGCCTGGCAGTCGTCCGACTGCGTGGTGGTGTAGTTCATGAAGTGTAAATGACGGTAAGCAAGAGAAAAGGAATATCGGGCGGTCCGCTACCAGATTGTTAGAGTACTGCTCCGGCATTCGTGTATTGTTGATCGGAGAAATCACTAAAAAATAGCGATCAGATCAGCTGGTCGCTAAAATTCTCCTCCAGGCAGCGGCTCAATTCGACCTAGGTATGTAGCTAGTGTAAAAAATCCCACACCGCCGGGACTCGAACCCAAGAGCCTCCCGGTCAGAGTAACTGCAGTAACATCAATTGATGCCCTTAGCCACCCAAGTCGGTCTCTATTAATACATTTCTTATTATCATTTATTATTGTACACATTCATTACTTATCAATTGACGTTAAACCGACTACGGCCATTCCGAGAACTTCTTGAAGGGCTACGGGCGCTACCGAAATAAAGTGGAGAGCGAAAGCCCGGAGGCGCCATTTGCGGGGCGCGCGGAGCGAAAGGGCAGCGCAGGGCAGCGCAGGGCGAAGGGCTGCAATCTCCAGAGCTGAGAATTGCTTCCGCCCGCCAGAGGGCCTCGCTCGCGCGATCGCACGTCAATGGCGGCGGCGGCAGAGGAGGAGGAGGAGGAGGATATTGACAATTGCGGCGCGCCGCGGCGCACGACGCCCGCCAGAGGTCTCTGCCGTCGTGACAATGGCGCAGCGTCACACCGCCTCGGAGACGGAAAAGCATCGTCAAACGAGACTCGCGGTGAGAGAAAATGGGATATACGTGTCGTCGAATAACCGCGAGCCCAACCTGGGCCGCAACTAGGGGAGAGGTTATAACGGAAAAGGGAGTGAATCTGATTGTAGAGACGGTGTAACAGAAAATAGAGTGTAAAATGTGTGTATAATGAACTCTTATGGTTTTGCACCCAGAAACAATATTTCTGTTAAAAATAATTTTATTCAGTTATAGATAGTATCTTAATAAAGTTAATATTGACAACTCATAGTTATAAATAGAAAGAAGGGCCCAAGCTCTGTTAAAATGATGACAAGAAACGGAATATATTTATAATATCTGGCACAGCCTTTGAGCATTTAATAAGCTTCGAATCCTCCGATTTCTGTCATTAAGACAGCAGAAGAATGAGGATTTATTCACATTCAAGGTGAAATACTGAGATAGAAAACAGATTAAAGAAAAAGGGTTCGCTCTTGGTTCCTTTTTGATATGTTTGACATGGAAATAAACAGTTCAAAGAGCAAGTCCATCACGTTTGGTAGGGGTCGAAGTTACAATGAATCCCAGAGGCAGAGAGAGACAGAGTTGCAGAGAGAACGAAGAGAAGACAGAGGAGGACAGAGACCAGAGTGAGAGAGAGACAGAGTGAGAGAAGGACAGACGTGAGAGAGAGAGAGTGCAGAGGGAAGAGTGAGAGAGGGACGATGCTGAGAGAGGCGAGAGAAACAGAGTGAGAGAGAGAGACAGAGTGAGAGAGAGAGACAGAGGTGAGAGAGAGAGTGAGAGAGAGAAGAGGAGAGAGAAGACAGTGAGAGAGAGAGGACACGAGTGAGAGAGAGACAGAGTGAGAGAGAGACAGAGTGAAGGAGAGAGACAGAGTGGAGAGAGAGCATGAGGACAGATGGGGAAAAAATGAGAGAGAGACAGCAGTGAGAGAGAGACAGAGTGAGAGAGAACAGAGTGAGAGGGCAAGAGTGAAGACCGAGAGACAGAGAGAGCAGAGGAGAAGAGAGAACAGAGTGAGAGAGAAACAGAGAGAGAGAACAGACAGACGAGAAACGAAGAGAGACCGAAACAGAGAGAGAGAACAGAGAGAGAGAAACAGAGATAGAGAGAGCAGAGATAGACGAGAATAGGATAACAGAGAAGAGAGAGAATGAGAGAGAGAATGAGACAGAGAGATAGAGAGAGAGAGGGAAGGGACAGACGAGATGCAGAGAACAGAGAGATGAGGCAGGAGAGAGAGGAAGAGTTAGAGAACGAGAGAGACAGAGAGAAGAGGCAGAGACGAGAGAGCGAGAGAGCAGAAGAGAGGGAGTATGGATAGACAGAGAGACAGAGAGGCAGATAGAGAGACATAAGAGAAGCAGAGGACAGAGGTAGCATAGAAAGAGAGAGAGAAGAAGCAGAGACGAAGACAAGGTATAGAGAGAGGAGGCAGAGAAGAGAAATAGAGCAGAGGATTAGGAGTATAGAGAAGAGCAGAAACAGAGAAGAAAAGAGAGATATGAGATATAGGAGACAGTAGAGACAGAGAGGAAGACAGAGAGAGGCAAGAGAGCAGAAACAGAGAGAGAGGCAGAGAGACGAGAGATGAGAACAGAAATAAGAGTATGAGCAGGAAAGAGGACGGGAGGAAGACAATAGAGATGGTATGAAAACAAATAAATGTTCCGATAAGAAACTCATTTTTAGGAAAATGAGGTTTGTGGCATATTATTAAGAGCACTTCGCTCTTTTGAATAAATAATCGGAGAAAAATTTGGACCAAGTAACAGCACAAATGTGTATTCATAGCACGACATTCAAAGAATGCCTTCCATTGCCTTCCCAACCTATCTTCCTCCTCATCCGGACTAATACGCTTAGGGGAAATACGACTTGAATCGTCTCTTTTTCATACGCGACAACGTTTGATGGGAGAAGAGCCATGCATCCTTCCACAGTGATAGAATAATTCTGTATTAAAAAGAAGTAATGTCACTGGAGTCTCCGGTATTTTCTACAGTTTGCTACATTCAAGATACTTCCCTGCTATCGAGTCTTCAATTTCAGGTCTTGCGTCAGCTACATTCAATGAAGATCTATACTTAACAGTCAAAACCTTTTTGGGTCAATATCAAATCTATGCGTCCTTCGTTAGTATTTTATGATTGTAAAAGAAGCATAACACTTACTGGCAGAAAATAATGAACATGCAACTGTGAAAGTGTTTCCTGCTTCGTTAAAGAAGCATGCAGGCATCGCGGCCAGCAGGCCTCTGAGCAAGTCGCCGCAGCACGTAAGACCATTCGTAATTTACCTCCAATTATTTTCAAGCAGATGCGCAGGAATAGTATATTAGATTTAGATTAGATTTATTAATAATTCTGGCAATTAAGTGTAAGACTTGGTGCAGAAATACACTAACTTAACATACAGAACTTAACAACTATACAAACTCTACAAACGTTACAAATCACATGAACATTTCACCGTGCAATCTTTCATAGAACTCCACTTCACCAAACTTCACTTCACCACACTACACCGCACTGCGATACAGGTGCCACAACGTCACTGCACTTCACGCCACTGCATATGCACACAATAATAAAAATAATAATAATAATATAAATTATTAATAATACATAATAATGTTAATAATGATAATAAACATAATAATAATAACAACAATAAATAATAAACAATAGATAATAATACTAATTACAAAGAAGACATAGGTAATTGCACTGAATTTTTATTAATATATTTATAACATATCCACATTCAAGAACTAATTTATTTTTAAATTGCTCAGGCTTTGAGGAAAGGATCGAAGATTGTCGAGGAAACTGTTCCAGTCCTAATTGTGCGATTCGCGAGTGAATATTTCCCACGTCCGTTTTCTGAATTCTTGTCTGAATTTTTGTGCATGTGATCCGCTCTGCCGAAATATGTAGGTTCCCTAATCGACTTTGAATTTCTTTTACGCTCGAAGGCCTGTGACCTTTATTGTTAGCG
>BOPP01000006.1:17522775-17604034 GCA_017312745.1 Gryllus bimaculatus | reverse complement strand
GTTTTGTTGTTGAGAGAGATAAAAGAAGCATAACACTACTACGGCAGAAAATAATGAACATGCAACTGTGAAAGGTTTCCTGCTTCGTTAAAGAAGCATAGCAGCATCGCGGCCAGCAGGCCTTGAGCAAGTTCGCCGCAGCACGTAAGACCATTCGTAATTTACTCCAATTATTTTCAAGCAGATGCGCAGGAATGTTATATTAGATTTAGATTAGATTTATTAATAATTCTGCAATTAAGTGTAAGAAACTTGGTGTCAGAAATCACTAACTTAACATTACAGACTTAAACAACTATACAAACTCTACAAAAGTTACAAATCACATGAACATTTCACCGTGCAATCTTTCATAGAAACTCCACTTCACCAAACTCTCACTCACACCACTACCCGCACTGCGATACAGGTGCACAACGTCACTGCACTTCACGCCACTGCAATGCACCATAATAAAATAATAATATAATAATAAATATTATTTAATAATACCATAATAATGTTAATAAGATAATAACATTAATAATAATAACAACAATAATAAATAAACTAATTAAAATAATCTAATTACAAAAGAGACATAGGTAATTGCACTGAATTTTATTAAATATATTTATAACATATCCACATTCAAGAACTAATTTATTTTATTAATTATTGCTCAGCTTTGAGGAAAGGATCGAAGATTGTCGGGGAAACTGTTCCAGTCCTAATTGTGCGATTCGCGAATGAATATTTCCCAACGTCCGTTTTCTGAATTCTTGCTGAATTTTTGTGCATTGTGATCCGCTCTGCCGAAATATGTAGGTTCCCTAATCGACTTTGAATTCTTTTCCACGCTCGAAGGCCTGTGTACGCTTGTATAGCATTTGCATCAGAAACGTGACTTTAATATCTTCTTTCGAGTGACTCCCATACCTGTTATTCTTGGTTGGTAACCCCTGAAAGTAAATTTTGCATCTCTACGCTTGTTTCTAGATTTCTTTGCAAAAGTCTGTTGGCTTCCAACATACGCCCATATTCTAACATAGTCGCACTAATGACATATATGCTAGTCTTTGGCTCTCACTGTACTCTTTTTCAGTATTCCGCATAACAAAATGTAAAGATTTCTAGGCTTTCCCTACATACGAAAATTGATTGATTTTCCCCAGCTCAGTTTACCTGTCTAGCTGTATCCTAAGTATCTTGCAAGACTGACTCGAGGTTATAACATTATTGTCCAGTTTGTACACACTGTCTCTGCCTTTGCCTCTCTCTGTCTCTGCCTCTGTCTCTGCCTTTGTCTCTCTCACTCTCTCACACACACACAAGCTCGCGCGCGCACCTTTGTTTCTGCAGACCCACCAATCGGCCTATCCCGCTCCAACGCGTCGTTAGCCACCGCGGGAGAGCGCGGCACGTTTGAGGGCGGGGCGTGTGGTCGGCCGAGGGGACGATGGGCCGTGGGGGAGGTCGTTTCGACTAACACAGCCCGTCAGGCCGACTCCGACTCCGGCTGCTGCGGTTTCCGGCAATCCCCACGCGGAAATGGCTCGGTATATCACGTACGCGCCGCTGGCTGACGAGGACGAAGCGCGGCCGCGGGCGGCGATTGAGGGGTTCTCCTGCCGCTGGGGGCCACCGGTGGTCTACAGCGATTGTCCCCAAAGATGCATGATTGGTGCATACGAAGTTTAAAGCGGAGGAAGTTATTATTTATTTGGAACTTGCGGAACCCGGAAGACGTTGCCCTGACCTCCAGATCTTTCTCCTTCCCTCTCCCTTTCTTTCTCCATCTCTCTCACTGTTCCTGCCTCCTCAGTCTCTGGCTCTCCGTGTCTTTCCGTCTCTCTCTTCATCTCTGTATCTCTGTCTCTCTGTCTCCCTCTTTCTCTGGCTCACCGGCTCTGTTTCTGCCACTGCGTCTCTGTCTTCCTCTGCCTCTCTCTGTAACTGTCTCTCTGTAACTGAGAGAAATTTCACCATCGTAGAGGCAGAACACGCAATGAAGACGCCTTAATAATCGTACGTCTGATTGCGGCGGGTTGCGTCAAGCGCTGTTACGTAGAACACCCTGTTGTTGAAAAGCTTTTTTATGCACGATGATGCATAGTTTCACAAAGACAAAAGTGTCTTCAAGAATTTAGAGCGTTACCATGACCTCGGAATAGCTCTGACTTTAACCTCATAAAACATTTATGAGGTATTTTCAAGAGAAGAATAAGGTAATATAGAAGTAGTCGAGGGCAAACTAAAGGAGATTTTGTACGGCGACGATGAATTTAAAAAACGCAGGTGAAAAATGAGTATACATTATTCCAAATATGATAAATTTTTTGATTAAGAATAAAGGCACGCGCACAAACAGTAAGTATTAAATGTATGACTGTAACATGTACACAAATGTAAACGTGGAATAAATGCAAACCATTACGAAAAATGTATTTAGTTTAATAATTTGAACAGTCTTTAATACGCTCAAGGATAAATAACGCTATATTAGCATTCGACATAGCTGCCAAATAGACACGATAACACACTAGACTTGCAAAATAATAAAATGGAATGACTGAAGACACAGAATGGTGAAAGAAAATCTGTGGAATTGTGTCAAAAGTATGAAGACTAGAAGGAAAGACATTTTCTAAAACAATAACACTTAGAACGAGGGAAATGAGAATTTGTGAAAGTTGTTACATGAAATATCAGTGGTTCTGTATGAACACAGTAAATAATTTGTTGTAATGTAAACTATTGTCTCTATATAAACACAGGCTATTGCCTAAATTAAATAAAGAAAGAATCAGAAGATGACATATCAATTTACTAAATACAAAAAAATGGAATTTCTTGTTTTCACGACTTTTTTCTGACAAGAAATTATTTCCAAGAGTATTGAACAACAAATGACTGATTACACGAGTGACACATTTGGTTCGTTATAAATCTTAGCAGGCATCTAGTTTTATAAATTTCCACTGCATTTCTTATTGCTTTTTATCAGCCCAGTGAAATTAACTATTAACCTGAACGTTCTTGGCGGGAGAGCCAGTCAAAGGAAGTGAGAGGTACCATGCGGAAAATAGCTCCCCGTCGCGTCTACTACTTCTGTTTCAATTACGCCCCAGCGCAGGTTGCAGTGGACGCCCTCGGAGGAGGTGGATATGATTCAGACGAGGGGGGTTGTCGTGGGTGAACTTGCGGGGTAAGTAATGGCCCGTGTGCTCCCTGCGGGAGACTACAATGGCACAGAAGACGGATCGTCTCCACCCATGCTGTTGCATCCCCACTCGCAAGTGCAGGACAGGAGAGATCCTGAATTTGATCGCAAGGGTGATCACTGAACGAAGGTGGTTGTAGCCACAAATAAAATTATTTCCAGTGAGTTCTGATTTATGAATAATTTTGACAGCACAGTATTTGCTAATATAATTTGACTGCGTCTAACCTCTAACTGTATTAAAATATGTATTAATTTATAATTGACTCTTTATTTTGATAACTGAATTTATTTGTAAAATTAATTAAATTGAAACTAATTACACTGCTCCTGGATACTTCTTTCCTGTGGATGCTATTTTTTCATATCAACGTTTTTTTAATAACGAACTCTTGTTAAATACATAAGAGAAGCCCTTGTATCTCGGGTCATCAGTGCTTTAAGAAACTGGCAGATAAAAAATCCATTCTGAATTAAATATGGTGGAAACTGTCACTTTCATCTGCAACTACTTATGAGTACACACGTTTATCCTGAAAGAAGTGGTTTAACTGAATTCATTTCACGATATCCAAAGTAACATTTTCAACCTTTGTAAGGTATGTTATCTAAACTTTAATTTAATACTACGTTCATTACGTTTTTTATAGTGTTTATAGTATTGTTTATTTAAAAGAACATAATTGATAGTACTATTAATTGAATATATATATATATATATATATATATATATATATAGATAGATAGATAAAGCATATTTCATTTAATAAACTACGTGGATATTCCTAATGGTTGAGGAACCGCAATAAGCACTTAAAAGTTGGTTTCCAAAAGTGCTTTCTACGCAAAAATTTGCATTGCGGATGCGTAGAAACTCTCCACAACCATGTAAATTGTTGATTATTTACAAAAGAAATTAATATATTTAATAGGAATTAATATATAACATTTAGAAAGAAGCAACACAAATAAAAGCACTCAATTTACACAATTTGCCTGTTTTTTATTTCTCGCTTAACTTTTCTTTCAAAAAAAAAATTATTTTATGTAAATAATAAACAATGTACATGTTTTGGAGGATTTGTATGCTTCTGTAATACAAATGCTTGCTTGATTGTTTGAGCAGTAATGCAAAACATGGAACTATTTAAGGGAATGAAAACCCAACACTCATCACAGATGTCGAGCATCCGAGTTTGTCATAATCAGAAGCCAATCCTAACACCAACAATCTTCTTTTTTCTGGCCCCGTCATAACATGATAACACGGGTAACATAAATCCACCTGCTACTACAAGTTCATCGTCACAATCGGGTGAGGAACACTATCAAAAACCAAATAATGAAATGTGCTGGAAGTGTCTCAAAGCCAGGAAAGACAAGACCATTGTCTGACTCTCCATAGAAAGACAAAATTGAAGGATGAGTATACAGAAAAACAGAAATTATTTTTCCTAAAGAAGTTGGACTTGAACAGATTTATTGAAAACTGGCTTACGTTTTTCTGTAGAACCTATGTTTTATTGCAAATGTATTCATGTTCTTCTAAGTTAACAATTCATGAATATCTTTTATGATTTCTTAAGTCCTTGACCTAACATGGAGGATGGCGTGAGATTCAACGTTAGGTGACCTAGAGTACAACGTAGGTTGCAATGTAAACCCTAATAAGAATATAGTTTCGCTGTAACATAAAAAGCATGCATATTTCATACAACAAAGTAGGAAAATTTGTTTGTAAAAAGTGACCCAAGGCGCAAGGATCTCTCCTACATGTTGCCTTGGAAATATTAACTTTTTTCACTAAAATTGGCCTATCTCATTACAGTTACATAATAATAATAATAATAATAATAATAATAATAACAACAATAATGTCTTTATTAATGGCGAGACTCAGGCCATAAAGCCTGCTCTTCCGGCTAACCACTGAATTTACATACATTTAGAGTAGTAACATTTTAAGAGGGGAGGACAAGCTGTACATTTACGTCTGGGAGAACAAACCTAGGGACGATCCCGGCATACGCCTTAAGCGATTGAGTAAACCCAGAAAAAACTCAATCAGGATTAGGGCCGAACATTAATAGAACTGAGTATGTTATACTGAGTAGTGAAAGGGAAGTTTCGTGAAAGAGAAAAGAAAAGAGTACATACATTCCATTCATCGGATATTCCATATTTCAGAAAATAGCTCAGAACCAGTCCGCTACTCATTCATTTAATTCCATCAATAAACACGTCTGCGATTCATTATTTCGTTAATTTGATTCTGTCCATTTTGTAAACAATCGGATTAAAATCACGAAGCAGTTTTACGCTGTTACAACATCTCACTGCCGCAAAAGTGTTAAAGTGTACTTTAATGTACAGCCTATCCTCACCGTTTGTTGAAAGCTATTTTCTAAATTAGCTACAAACACACCACGGAATCCCAAACAGAGAGTACAGCCTCGCGTTCACTTTTGTCAATACTCGAATTACATGTTTGCCCGAACGGACGCTGCGGCCTCTACAAACCGCCTCTTTATGCGAGCCCACTGCTTCCCCTCCCAAGAACGCGCGTCTCCTGGCAAAGGGAAGCGAGACGCGAAATTCTCCCTCGCGAGCAGAATGCATCTCTTTGGAACGCACGTGCTATTTAGCTGGATGTGGGGTGGTCGGTCGCTCCTACACACAGTGGTCGGGGATGATGGGGAGGGGAAGGGAAAGGAAGGGGAAAGAGGAGGGTTGGGGAGGGGCAACATGATGAAAGAGGTTCAGTATGTCGGAAATCATAGAGACGTACGTACTGCAGCAAGACGAGACGAAATGTACACAGACATAGCGGCGAGACCGGGCGGATTGGTGCAGGATGGGATGGGACAAAATGTAACGATTTGCTGCAACAGAGTGTTGGGAGTGAGTAGTGTTTCCGCCCACGTCAACTACTTGCGTATTTAGTCCGTAAATCTAGTACAAGTGCTAGCCGAGATAGGGCGGTGTTCCTCTCCCACTGAAACGTGAGAGCCAACGCCCACCTACACATCAGCTGAAGTTGTTGTCCCCCCAAATATCTTCCCAAGAGAAAGGATTGCTCCAGCCGGGACAAGCTCAGCCTAAACACTCTACTGTTCTCCTTAAAAAGAGCACTGAATGCGTGTATATGTAAGCGGTGTGTGTGTGCATGTACGTTAATAATTATGCGCCTTGTATACTATGTGAGTGCGTGCGTGCTGGTAAGGGGGAAAGAATGGGAGCGGACGAGGAAGGAAAAATTGCGTGTTTTTTATACTCTTTTCTTAGAACACTGATTTGGCATTCTCAATCTACCTATGTAGCTAATGACGAAAATCCTCCGCAGTCAATACTTGAACCCTACAGTTCCACGGTCGGAGACATGTAATAGACATTGCATACTGTAATGGCTGTTGCTACTGAACCATCTGCGCCATCCAAGGCAGCGTGAGTAAGGCGGCGGTGCGTTGCGAAATGGTGGAGTGCGTAGCTACGCGGGGAAGAGCCACGTGAGAGAGCGCGATGGGACGTGAAGTCGCGTGACGGATTGTGGCGACGGAGAGCGTGGCGTGGTGGATCACGGCGAAGTACGAGGCGGCATAACACAGCAAGAGCAGCGCTGTGGCGGAACAAGATAGAATGGATCGGGGAGGGTAAGACGAAACAGGGAAGATAGGCCGGGACGAGGAAAATAGGACGGGACGGGGGAAATAGGACAGAACGGGGGAAATAGGACAGAACGGGGGAAATAGGACAGAACGGGGGAAAGTAGGACAGAACGGGCGGATAATAGGACAGAACGGGGGAAATAGGACAGTAACCGGGCGAAATAGGACGGAACGGGGAAAGAGGACGGAACGGGGGAGACAGGGGAACGGGGGAGACAGGACGGAACGGGAGACAGACGGAACGGGGGAGACAGGACGGAACGGGAGACAGGACGGAACGGGGGAGACAGACGGAACGGGGGAGACAGACGTGAAACGGGGGAGACAGGACGCGAACGGGGAGACAGGACGGAACGGGGGAGACAGGACGGAACGGGGGAGACAGGACGGAACGGGGAGACCAGACGGACGGGGGAAGATAGGACAGAACGGGGGGGAAAATAGGACAGAACGGGGAATAGGACAAAGCGGGGGAAATAGGACAGAAGGGAGATAGGACGGGACGGGGGAGACAGACGGAACGGCGAAGAGTAGGACGGGACGGGGAGGGCAGTCGAAAACGTGAGGGCCGAGCGAATACTTCCGCTGCATACTGTGCGATTCGGGGAGGCGGGCGGCAGAGAGGGCCGTTGCGTTTGCCACTAGCAGCGTTCGGCACGGGAGGGGAGGAATCCGACTGTAATTGCGGAGCCGACGCACATCAAAGCGGCTACTTCACCGGCAGAAAGCATCGGGGAACGGGTGAAAGGCAAGCAAGTAGAGTCGGTGCCGCGCGAATAGATGATCAAAAATCTGCCCGCTGCTCGAGCCATTCTAGTGAAATGGCGACGTGGCGTTTCGCTTTGATGATAGATGATATTTGCCTGTTAGCAAAATATTTCGTGTGGTGATTAGAAGCAATACACTCAGAGGCTGTGTGATGTTATATTAGGTCATGCGGCGGTAAAGCAGAATAAAAACGTTTCAGAAGATAAAAAGGCTTAGGCAGAACGAGAAAATTCCTAACTTTTGCACATTTCGATAGAGTTGATCTAGAAGAATTGTCGCATAAAAATCACAAAAATAATTGCCAGTGCATACTACTACCTGAATATCTCGAGTTTCCTTCGTTTAACTTTCTAGTATGTACAACTGTATTTAATTCCCTGACTGGAACATTTCAAAACACAAAAACCTCTTCTCTTTTGCTGTTTTTATGAGCATGTAATTAGTTAAAGTTTTACACTCTCGCATACCACACACGTAGTATATAGAAAGTTAAGTAGTGCTGCAGTTGAAAACTGCGTTTTGTTGTTTTGGGGCTCTTTATATCGAAATTGTGCATAATTATTGCTCGTGTACATAGTAAATTACTTCCCCTGCCTCATTGTGTTGTTAGAATCCACGTTGTGTGACTCCTTGATACCGAAAAATTTCTTTACGGCGACTGTCTTAAAAACATCTGTTACTCCAGTTAAAAAGTCTCAATATCACGTATTTTCGAAATAGCTCAAACGACATTTTCTTACAGAATTGTGATTCCGGGCGCATCAACTCCTAAGGTCATTGTCCCATAAGTATAGTGACAGGGATCATCGCGAGAGGTGGTGGTGATATATCCCCGCTGCCTGGCGACTTCCGACGCCGACCTATGTTAGGGTACGGGGATTTTTCCCAACCCGGTATCTGCAACCCCAGCAGGACACCCCCAGGGACACCCCCAGGAAACCACCCCCAGGGACACGCCCAGGGGACACGCTCAGGGACACGCCCAGGACACGCCCAGGGACACGCCCAGGGACACGCCGGGACACGCCCAGCGGACACGCCCAGGGACCACGCCAAGGGACACTCCCAGGGCACCACGCCCAGCGGACACGCCCAGGACACTCCCAGGGACCACGCCCAGGACCGACTCCAGGGACACGCCCATGGGGACACGCCCAGGACCACGCCCCAGGGACACGCCAAGGGACACGCCCAGAGACACGCCCAGGGACACGCCCAGGGACACGCCGCAGAACGCCAGGGACACGCCCAGACACGCCCAAGGGACCACGCCCCAGGGACCGCCCAGAGACACGGCCCAGGGACCACGCCAGGGACCACGCCCAGGGACCACGCCCAGCGGACCACGCCAGGACACGCCAGGGACACGCCAGGGACACCGCCCAGGACCGCCCAGCGGACACGCCCAGGGACACGCCCAGGGACACGCCAGGGACACGGCCCAGGACCACGCCCAGGACACGCCCAGGACACGCCCAGGGACACGCCCAGGGACACGCCCAGGACACGCCCAAGGACACGCCAGCGGACACGCCCAAGGGACACGCCCAGGGACACGCCAGGACACGCCCAGGACACGCCCAGGGGACACGCCCAGCGACACGCCAGGACACGCCCAGGGACACGCCCAGGGACACGCCCAGGGACACGCCCAGGGACACGCCCAGGGACACGCCAGCGGACCACGCCCAAGGACACGCCCAGGACACGCCCAGGGACACCGCCCAGGGACACGCCCAGGGACACGGCCTAGGGAACGCCCAGGGACACGCCCAGGGACCACGCCCAGGGAACACGCCCAGGGACCCACGCCCAGCGGACACGCCCAGGGACACCGCCCAGCGGACACGCCCAGGACACGCCCAGGGGACACGCCCAGACACGCCCCAGGGACACGCCCCAGGGACACGCCAGGGACACGCCCAGGGACACGCCCAGGCGACACGCCCAGCGGACAGCCCAGGGACACGCCCAGGGACACGCCCAGGGGACACGCCCAGGGGACACGCCCAGGGACACGCCCAGGGACACGCCCAGGACACCTCCAGGGACACCCCCAGGGACACCCCCAGGGACACCGCAGCAGGCATCCCTCGGGGGGACAAACTCTAAGCTTGCGACTGGTATCCCTACAAGTGTGGTAGTGTAGTGGATGTAAGTGTGTGTAAGGAAGGGGTGAGACGCAACAGAAAAGAAAGATCGCGCGAGGTCTGTGGTCCGTTTATTAAGAAACCATTCTACAGATCAGAGCAGCCGGGCGCTAGAACTGTCCTCCATCCAGCGGCTGAATTCGGTCTAGCTGTCTAGCTAGAGTCGAAAATCCTGCAACAGTCGGGACTCGAACCCCTAGGATCTCCAGATCAGAGAAACTGCAGTAACATCAGTTGATGCCCAAGCCACCTTTGTAGGTGACATTTTCTTAAAAACGTCTCCAATTTTTTCAATAAAAATGTGTATATATGACCGGTTTTGATCTTCTGCATGATAATTAAATTTATATTTCAATTCTATTATTAGGGGACCGTAAAATAAAGAGAAAAAAGTGTTTTAGACTCCTAGAGGTGTCAGCTGGGAAGAGAGTAGATCAATACCGAGAATCTAACCTTGATTAAAGAGTAGGAGAAAGTTTGTGCCATTCTGTCGCACCACTACTTTTATCATGGTCATTGAGGATTTTTTGTCAGAAAATTGTGCAAGAACATAAATAAAGTTTCAGTAATTGATACACGTGTCTTCCATCAATCCATAGTTCACCCTTAAGAAGATAACATAACGCAAACATTTAAAGACATAATGACACATAATGTTTCTAATTTCTTGCAAATCTTAGTATATTTTAACTAACACTTTCTTTCACACAAATAACTTCTATTGCACTTGTACAACGCTTAAAATAGCATGCTTTAATTTTGCCCAGGACTCCTGGAATTTCAATGACAATGTAATTTAATTGCACATTCAAGTTTAACGAAGAGTAAAGTTCTGTAAACTAGCAATCGGTGGAGTAATCAGTGAAAATAACACAAATGAAAATAATTGTCTATTTGTACGAGTTTTTATATAAACTTTTTAATAATAAAATTATTCTTGTAGCCACGAGAAGTGTAGCCACATTATTGTGTATAGATATTACATTTCAAACAAAGAAAATTCTAGAAATTGATTCGTACACAAAGACGCTTCTAAATATTATTTATTTCTAAAAGAAAACAGTTTAAAAAGTCGCATCTGAACCATTCGTAAGCATTTGTGTTGTGGTCAAAAGCAACAGGGTTTAATTCTCTAGTAGGCTGCTTGAAACCTAAATTGAGTATGCTTCATGTAGCTACACATCGCAAGGTAACCATTTTCAAAAAATCTATCGCAAAAAGGAATTATTCATGACGAGCACCTTCGCAAGCGACCTTCGATTTTTTCTCCCAAGTCGATCTCTCGGGTTTCTGATCCGGCCTGAATAAACTGAGATACGCAGTGGGTGGCGCAACCCGTGGGCGGGGCTAGCAAGAAGGTGGTGGCCGGGGTCGGGTCGGTGTTATGATTCCATCAGCAGCCAGCGCGAGCGGGGCATCTGGGTGGTGTACGCTGGGCCGAATCTGGCCAGATGGCGCGCAAAAAACAGGGAACTACTACAAGAAATGTGCTTTTAAAGAGAGTCATGTTGAATTACCCATTACAAGCTCAGATTTGGCATGCGGTAAGTGTTTAGATATTATTCATCAGAATAATTAAATATACAGGGATAGTGTAATTAAGGTAGAGTTATTTTGAAAACTTTCTCTATTTTCGTTTGAACCTCTTATTGTATTTAATACTTAAAAAATAGAAGATCCAAGTTACAAAAAAAATATTTTATTCCAAATTTTAACTTGCATATCCAAGAACTTAGAGCTACTTACTTTTGGATCGTTATTTGTGTTCGTTTCATAAAACCAAACAAAAAATATAATCAAATATATATGATTGTTTTTAAAAGATTAATTATTGCTAAATCATGCTGTACACGACAGAGGCGAATGTGGAATCTTTAAATCGATATCGGGCAACGTTTTAGTAAAAAGTGCCATGAAAATTAAAGTTGTACGTCTCGGAATTGATAATGGGAGGGCCATCAGGATCCTTTCCTTCATTGTTTTTTGATTATTGAAGAGCTTACATCCGAGGAAACTAGTTACATGAAAGAGAAGTGAAAGTTTTCCCAGTCAGTCTTATATTTCAAGACAAGATTTGTTCTCAGACACCATTTAACAGAGGAGAAAACAAGTGTTGAACATTGTCTTCAGCGGCATGATAGAGAAATGTCTTACAGATGTATTGATACATAAATGATGAAAGGACACAGAAACTGAGATATCACTTTGGAAATAATCTCTTTAATTTATTGAAAATAATTACTTCGAGTTGATAGCAATACATTTCAAAGGAGTATTCCTTTTACGTCTGATCGCAGGGCATTCATTAGCTTCATAATAAATATAAAAGTAATACAATGTAGTCATTATGATTCGCAACCATAATCTTTTCCGTAATAAAAATGTTTAAAACACAAATAGTGATCCAATAATACATATCCTTCAATTATCAGTTATAATCTTCAGCCTATGACCGTGAGCGGGTTTAATAGTCAAACTTGCATTGAACCTCTGATAAGCTGGACGTTTTACAAAAAGAATAAAACGTTTTAATATAATTGTCACCATTCCCGTCACCTTGCTGGACGAAATTACGGTCGGGGCAACCAATTCTTTGAACAAATTAAATTATAAAAACGTTTTAAGTTATACAAATGTAATACAATATAATTGATTGTCACATTTAGTCTAACGCGCCCGATAGATCATTCGCATTGTAATAAGATGCCTTACGATATTTATTACGTAAATTACTATTATCGTCCTTTCGACCTGTAACAGTTCACGCGCGCCTTCCGGCCCACTGTGCACCCTAGGGTGGCTTTCGCGCTCTTCGGGCGCAGTTGATAATGCGGCGTTGGCACGGCGCCACCGTCGCAGTGCCCCCATCCATTAGGTCCCCGGCGTTACGCACCCGCCGCGCCGCGCCGCGCCGCCCTGTCATCTGCCTTTGTGGCCAGCGCAGGTGCTCTGGCGCGCGCGGGCGCTCTCACTGCCCGATGGAAACAGCACGCCCCGGGGGAACGCTTGAGATAGAGTTTCAGATTAGGTTACGCCGGGGCAAGTGGTTAGCGTTTTGTTTTTCAGTTTCCTTCTTTACTAATAACGAACAGGAATTAAATAAAGATATATGACTTCTTGTAGTAATTCATTAGAGAGCAGAGGTGGCTCGGGGCGTCAACTGATGTCGCTGCAAGTGTCTCTGAGCGGGAGGCCTTGGGTCGCCACTCCCGACGGTGGCACGATTTTTGGCACAGGCTAGATAGCTACGACGAATTTACTCTCTGCCTGGAGGAGAATTCAGGCGGCCGGTTGTTCTGATAATGCAAGTTGATGATGATGATGATGATGAAATTAGTACGTTTTCTCTAATCAACACCAGGCGAATGCCAGAGCAGTACCCTTACAAACGGGCCTCGGACCGCACGCGATCATTCCTTCCCATTCCTTGTCATATCCAACCCCTTACTTACATACACGTACACGTGCATGCACTACACTACCGGGAGATCAAACGGGAGTTTAGAGTTTGTCAGGGATGGGACTATGCCTCGCTAGTGGGAGATACCAAGTTGGAGAAAACCTCACTAGCCGATGGTAGGTCATTGCCGGATCTCACCATCCAGTGGGTGAAGATCACCGCCACCTCTCCAAAAAACATGCACTAAATTTACGGGACTAACAACAGCCGTTTAATTGCCCTGAATCGCTAATTAATCAATAAAAAATCATTATAGACCAGGTTGAAATCGAACAACTTTGTTGTAAACATTACTTCCTTCATTCTTCTTTCAGAAGTACATTTTATTTATTTTTTGAATATTTCTGTGGCATATAATGCAAATGATCGCATGAACACAGCTGTTGTATAATCAAATAATCGAGGTGCGAAATAACAATCACCAATTTCCCCGAGGTAAAATAGGTTTGTCTTAAATGTCGAACTTTGATAGATTTGATTAAATTTTAAAGAACTTTGAAACCACCAACTACAAGAACATCTCTAGTAAATGAACATCCCCTTCAACGACTGATTTGTTTTAGTGCAGAAACTGAAATTCAGATATTTGCATGCAGACCACCCGTCTCCCCGACCACCGACCAGTTCCCTAATAGTCATTTTCTCTATTTACCACTTTAAAGAGACTATTTCAAAGAGAATTGCACATACACATTTCTCCAAATCTCTGTACTCAAAAAGAAAATTTGCGACGTTGTAACAGTATACTCGTGCTATGTCTTGTACCTCCTATTCGTTTTTGCACCTCCTATTTGTTCGTCTTGTACCTCCTATTTGTTAGATGCATGTTAATTTTTTAATTAGGTCTCTCCTTTACCTTACCTTTCTAAAAGAATATTTTCTGCGGTAGAATATCAATGTAGGAAGTCAGGGTTATCTATATCCTCCGTAGCACCTGAATATTTGTCTTGTGTCCTGATTTTGCTCACAACTTTTACCCAAGATCCATCAACTTTTTCACGATCAAGGGAAACAAAAGTTAGGTTTTGCGTTCCTAAGACATAGAATGTGCCATGCGCAAATGACAAATTGAGTCTGCACAAGAAAATTGAGGTTCCTTATCCTTAGACTGGTACTACTCTATTGGTACACGGCACTGCAAAGCAAATTACTAAAACTGAAAGTGATTTGAACGTTTATTTGTACCGAAGAAGAGATATACATATTTTTAAAGCATTTAAAAGGCAACAAATAATTCTAAAAAGGCATTTACGTCACAAAACAAAATAAAATTGTTGAATTACTGTTTAATTTTTGATAATTCGTGTTCTTATAATAAAAATGTTCCATGAATATACGAAACAATAGGCATTTTCCTAAAAATTAATTCCCATATTCAACGACCACACCTTTACCACTTTTTCACGGAAACAACAGTGAACGTTTAATGCAGGTTTCACTACATAAATCTGTTGGGTTTAATAATTATAAGTAATATATGTTGGGCAAATATTAAATACAATATTGTGTTTGTAGGTTATAATTTAATTTTGAACCAGTTCCTTTCCTGGATCTAATAGAAATGGTAGATTTTCTACTCTTTTTAAATAATTGAAAATTATTATTTTTCTTTAAGACACACTATTTGCTGTTACAAATTCTTGTACATTTGCTTCGCGTAACATGTTACCTTCTTAGGTTTTTTAACTTTCGTGTTTTCACAAATTCTCCAGTTCGTCTTTCTTTTCATTATTCTAATTATTTGCTCTAATTTAACGACACTTGTATTCTATACGAAATATATTTTAAAAAATGGTTTCCTCCATTATAAATGTGAATGTTAATTCCTTTCGACCTGTAGAGATGGCTCAGAGCATCAACTGATATCACTGCAGTCTTCTTACCGGGAGATCCTAGGTTCAAGTCCCGACGGTGGCAGGATTTTCGACATTAGCGTGGTCGAATTCAAGCGCTGTCTGGAGAAGAATTCTTGCGGGCGGCTGCTCTGATCGATAGTTTTCCGTGGTTTCTCCGATCAACACCAGGCGAATGCCGGAGGAGTACTCTAACAAACGGGTCACGGACTGCGTTCGATTTCGCCTTCCTCATCCTTGTTCTATCCCTACCCCTTACATACTCACGCACTTACATTACACGCACTACACTACCATACGTACCGAGTGGTCCGTCAGGTGCTAAGAGCTTGCTTCGTCTGGAGCAGTGCCCCGCTGGTGGGAGGTACCTTGTTAGGGAAAACCCCGCTAGCCGACGGTAGATCGATCCCGAATCTCGCCATACAGCGGGGGAAAGACCACTGCCATCTCCAGGCAAAAACATGCATTACACTTACGGGGCTAATGGCCCTGGTAGTTGACGCGCCCGGAATCACTAATCAATCAATAAATCAATCAATCAAATTCTTTCGAAAAAACACACTGGCAGATGCATTTGCGTTCATTATTAATTCTCTTATGAAGGGGTGTGAAATATGATAGTTGCAGTTTCACTTCTAAATTCACTAATAATAAGTTTTAAGTATATAATCATTTCTTTCAATCCCGTCCATTCAGTGTTTATGCAATTAGTTTATAATGTTATGCTTTATTGCATGAATACACGTTTTGCAAACGAGCGACGTTAGAAGCGAGTTTTCAAATTTGTCCGAACGTAATAAAGCAACCTAATAAACGAGTTCTACACGCAATTTTGTTTGTATAACAACATTATAAATTTATGAGAGAATGAAACTTTTGCGAAACAAGTTTCTCGTGACCTCTCCAGTATTTGACATCTGTGCGAGAAAATGGGGGTTGGCTGTTCGGAGTACCTCTACCTCCCCCGATTCTCTCGCTGCGATTGGCTAAATGTGTGATGATGCAATCATTCGTACAGTAAAGTCTAATATGTCATTATTTATGCCGTAAAATGTCTGATTACGAACGATTTATTGAAACAGAAGAAGTCGTTTATTATGCTGGTATACAAAATAGTAGTTTATGCAATCAATGCTTTCTTTCAATTCCGTTCACACAGTGTTTTTCTCAAAACACGATAATAGTAGTTTATGCAATTAGTTTATAATGTTAAGCTGTATTGCATGAGTACATGTTGTATAAGCTGTACAACGAGCGACTTTTAGAGCGAGTTTTCAAATTTTTACGAATGTAATAAATTAGCATTATAAGCGAGTGCACACTATATTTTTTTGTATAAAAACATTATACATTTATAAGAAAATCAAACTTAATTTTGCGAAACAACTTCCCTGTGAGTACTCGGCTAGTGTGTGTGTGTGTGTGTGTATGTGTGTGTGTGTGATGTTTCGTGACGGCTAGTGTTCGGCTGTTTTGTTTAGTTCTACCTCCCCCGATTCTCTCACTGCGATTGGCTGAATGAGTGAATGAGTGATGGCGCAATAATTCGTGCCGTAAAATCTAATACATTCTTTGTGTCGTAAAATGTCTGATTACAAACGATTTGCTGGTATACAAAAAAAGACAGTTGTTAAACTCGTGAGGTACCACCGGAATGAACTTCGACGCAACGCGCATCTTTTGTAGCCGGAGCAAAACAACTTACGAAACAAAATTATACGACGGAAGCCGGTCACGAAGGAAAACCTTCCGTCTTCGTTTACGTTTCGTAAAAACTTTCACAAATTAAAACCCTGCACTTCTGTGTTTTGTAGTTCAACAAAGATAATGTTTTCGGCTTCTTGGGGGAGTTAGTTGCTCCTTTATTTCTCGGAGCCCCTCCTCTCTGGTCGGAGAGGCCGTTTTCCTGGGAGTGCGGCGCGCAACCCTTCTCCGAAAGCGGAGAACGTCGCCCTTTTATGGGTGCGCTGATCCCCGCCTCGGCAGCTTCCTGAGCCCGCGGTGCGCATGCGCAGTGTTGCGAGGGACTTCTACTATGGTTTTACTTCTGCTCTTTAAGTTCGTCGGGGGTGATGGGAGCGCTGCCACCTGCTTACGTCGGTCGCCTCCCTTCTAAATCCTCGCATAGCATGCGTGCCTGAATATGGTGTAGAAAGCAGAGACTCAGAGAAAACTTTTTTTTTATTAGCCAACTGCACATCCCATTAAAGGCAAGGGTTTCCTGCTTGAGCAGGGAATTATTAATACTTCTTTAACGAAGTGATAGGATAGTGATGAGGGGTGAAAGGAAGATCACAAATACATCCATGCCCGAGGCGGGATTCGAACCTTCGAGCCGCGATCCTTCGATTCGAGGCCTTAGCGATTTCGCCCACCCGGATTGGCCGGAGGAAACTTGGAAGGTAACAAATAACGTTAAAACTTGTGTGGAAAAAAATCATTAATAATAATAATAATAATAATAATAATAATTGCCCACTGAGTAAAATCATCAATAACTCTCATTTCCTTCTACATCCAGAATTCAATTTGTATATGGTTTATATTAGGAATCACAGAATTAAGAAATCTTGCACTTCCCTTCGAAGCACATCACACACAATTTTTAACTAGTTTGAAGTTAAATAATTATATTTTGGAATTGTTTACGGAATCTTAATGCAAGCCCAGATAATGACAAGAAAGAAATGGATACAACACAAAATTATGTTATCCAGTATTAATTTTTGCAATTCTAAAAATTTCTGGATTTTTTCATCACCTTTCATTTTCCAGTACTATGTTTTCCGAGTGCACCGCTATTAATTTTCAAAAGCATTACTCTTCCGTACATTTAATTTCCGTGTCTTTTGACTTAAAACATACGCACAGGCCTCTCATGCAGCAGTCTCATTTTCTACTTTGTCAAAATGTCTTTTTCATATGAAAGTCATCCATTATTTCGAACGTACCAGAAAATATATCTGCGTTAAACTTTCTTGATTTAGTTTTACATATTTGTACTTTATGTGAGTGTGTAAAAATTATTTTTATTATTGTAACTACGAAAATTCTGAATTCAAGAATCTTGCATATATTTTAGGTTTTTTAATTTTTTGTAAACGCTTGCAGTGATAGATAACTAATTTGCTTCTAGTGTCCTTTTAGTGTCATAAAGAAATAGATTAAAAATACATATTGTACCTTAAAATATTGTCTAAAAAGAAAAACTGAATTGCTTGTCAAATAATTAGTTATATGTGCGTATGACTACCATTAACAATAGGATTTGAAACTTGAATGATGAGTTTCTTCAACTGATTAACAATTGCAAAATAGATTAGAGAATTAAGGCAGTGTAGATGAAAATACCAGACAAGATATTTTATAAAGAGGTAAATAAAAAATCAATACAGAATTAAAGAACATATAGTATATTTTAATAAACGTTTATTTTTTTAAAAAACGTGAAATTTAAAAACTTAGGAAAGTAAACCTTTTAAGTTAAACTACCTTTTAAATTTTTGTCTTAAAAATTGAAATTAAATGAACACATTTTTATTGAAATACCATCAAGTTTTCAAAAGAAACCTTAACCATCTGTGTTAAAGCAGATGATCTGAAAGAGTCTCGTCCAAATTTTACCGTTTGTCTTTATAGATTATGATAGACATAAGTTCCCGAATACATTTTATTCTTAGCAGAAGAGTGCAATTTTACGACAGAAGACTTTGATTGAAGATATGAAAGACGAAAGATTGAAGAAAGATGTATGCTTCAATTATTGGATTAAATAAATCTAATAATGTTTCAATTGTGGAGTCGAGAAACAGCCAATGACGTGAATTCTGTCTGTGACGCTCAAATACAGCAAAAGAAGAAAAAATAATGGGAAAACTCAGTAAAAATTTAATTTTTATACAATGAATGTAACATGCGACACACTTTACCGAACCAAGCGATATGAGTTGACAGTGACCATTCAGCGCCACTACCCTAAAACGGTTTTGAAGCGCCATTGCAAAATCCTGAATGTATTGGAAAAATAATGATGATGCCATTGTAACGACAGACTCACGAGTGAGGACATGGGGTAAATTCTTATATCAAGACTTGGCTGGCGACCAGGGTTGGCCACAGCCAAGGTTTCTGGACAAAGACGGTGCACTAACGAACAAATCAAACCTGGAGAGATGATTCACGGTATCAACTGACGTTACTGCAGTCCCTCTGCCCGGGAGGTTCTAGGTTCGAGACCCGATGGCGTCAGGATTTTCGATACTAGCTTGTGAGTTCAGACGAATTCACACGCTGGCTGGAGAATAATTCGAGTGGCCGGCTGCTCTGATCGTCATTTTTCCGTGTTTTTTTTCAATCAACGCCACGCAATTGTCTGTGCAGTACCCTAACAAACGAGCTATAGACCGCGCACGAACTTTCCTACCTGTTCCTGGTCCTATCCTTACCCCCCACTTACACTAACACGCACTACCCTACCACACATTCCAGAGAACTGGTCGAGAACTTACAGCTTGTCCCACATAGGGTGTGTCCTGCTGATGGGTGATACCTGGTTGAGGAAAACCCCGCGAGCGGAATGTAGGTCGGCGCCGGATCTTGACATCCAACGGGGGAGACCATCGCCGCCTACCGTACAAAACACGCACTACACTTACGGGACTAGTTACCTTGGCGAATTACTATCAATCAACGAACGACCAACGGAGAGGGAAGCGGCTTCGCGCTCGCACCCTAAGACCACGTGATAGTGGGGAAGTGAACTCGACCAGTACTTGGGGATAATGATGGTACCGACCAATTTTGGGAAGTACTTCACGTAAAGCTATTGGAACATTTTGAAAATTACTCAAAATCCAATTTTTTTGCAGGAATAGTGTATGACGTTTGTGAAATGCCGCTGGTCAAATTTTCATGAAATCCTCTGAAATGTGTAAAAAAATTTGCTTATACAACTAAGTTATTGAAGATCAAAAATTTTCTCAACAACATTTCTTTATTAGATTTTTAATTTGTTCCTTGATGTTTAAAGATTGTTTAAAATACATGATTACAGAATACTTCCCATATATTTTAGACAATTAAGAGAGTCATTTGTGATTAAAAAACAGATATTTCTAAATATTTTAATACAAGGTTTCGGAAAACAATATTTTTGATATGATCATGCAATTAATTATATACAGTACAATTTAAAGTACATACATAATTATGGATTCGCAGGATACGTAAAATAGATGTGATTAAAGTAATTAATTTTGTGCCCAATGTAGTATTTATTTCATTCTCAAGTTTCACCGAAGAAATCTGTCATCTTCATGATTATTCCATGCTCTACACAGCATTAATTGCCGAGGAGGATGATGCCCCCGAAAAAAACAAATACTCAATATATTTCATTTTTCTTTTCAATGGTTCAACAGACCTTACAGTTTTGCCTTGGCCTATCTGCGACAGTGAACGGATGGGTCATCGAAATGTTTGCGATCATCCCATCGCATTATCTGATTCCGGGTAATGAAAACTGGTTAGGGAGGCGGATATTGCGCACAAACTGTGTTTGCAGGTGTTATCCAGGTGCTGCTCCGATATTCGCCTGGAGTGATCAGGATAAGTAGAGTGTTCAGTTCACAAATTCGGTTCCTGGAAGAGCTACACACTCGCCAGGGATAAATGCGTCACGCGAATCCCCAGCAACTGCGGGGAGTTGAACCTACGACCTTTCAAGCGCTAGAACTCACGAGGCGTTGCCTGGGCGTTCGTCGCCATCAGTTTGGGTGCTTACTGCCTCACTTAAAACGTTTTATTCGACAAGACAAGACAAGGAAGTGTTTCAGTTTTTCATCTCGTTTTTGCTGCAGCCGGTGGTTCGGTCAAATGCAGTAGGATGGAAAATGATTTACTAAGTCCAAGATGTAAAAATTCTCTCTTTCATTTGCGCCTGTGTCATATTATCACCATCTTTTTCGTTTATTTCTTTTCTGATACAGCTGTCGGCATCTATATCGCGTATTTTGAGAATAGGCGTAAAATTACGATAGAAGCAGGTTCTGGACATGTGAGAGGTTTTGGTACATACACAGGATCTCGAGAAAAATCCAAAAGATATGAACCGGTTTTCATATTGAATGAAAATCACAAATATTTTATTCCACGCATCCCAATTTGTAACAGCTGATGGCATAGCTATATTTTCATACTCCATTCGTTACTGCTTACGACACACTGACGTCATGCGATGAGGAAGAAATAGGCTTCGGTTTTGTCGTGTGCTATGTCAGAACAGCCAGTATTTTACTACTGCAAGACTCCATTTTCCATGCACTCGACAGCAGCCGTTTCTGTGCTGCAGGTCAATAGTTTCAACATATTTGCGGGTTGCTTGAGAGTTTGAAGAGCTTTAGAATCCACTTCTTACAATGGAAATTGAAAATGAAATCTGTACGATCTAATAGCATTCATTTTCAATAATCACCGTCTTCGAATTACACCGTAAATGCTTTTGGAATGTTCTAAATATCTGTGGTTTGTTTGAAGTTCATAGATATTACATTCTTCCTTATAATAAATAATACCATCAAATTCAAGCGGTATTATACGAATTTCTCGGGTGCGAGAGAGAGAGAGAGAGAGAGAGAGAGAGAGAGTAGTTAATTGCCTAATCGTTGTTTGAGAGTACGCATTACAATTTTGTTTTGAAAAAAAAGAATCACTCTAATATACATGCCTCAATATATTTTAGAATAAATAATAATTCAAATGGTATGATAAGTTTACACGAGGCCGAATAATGTAGTTACAATTTACTTTAGATTTTAACATTGCTAAATAATGTTGCTTTTAAATTATACCGCATGCTGCTGGTATGGAATGTTAATCACTTCGCTTGCTTCACTGAGTGAATTGGGAGCTGTGGTAATTAATCAATCAAGATAATTTGTGCACAAGCAAAACTGAGAGGCTTCTTCTCAAAAGACCATCCATCATAAGGTTCTTGAAACGATCTTTCTTTAAACCCTATTTTTTCGTGAATGCGGCACTGACGCCCAAAATATTTTGTGAGAAATATCGATTTCTTTTACTGTTTGATTAGAAAAAAAAATCATTGTAAGCAGCATTAAAGTAGTTTTATATCAGAATGAAAAAATATCTAGAATATATATATTCAACTTAATATGTACTTTTGTGTTGGTACAAATAAAACGAAATAAAAAATAATAATTGAAAAAAATACTTATGACAACACATGCAATGTTTAACGGGAAACGCCATATCTCAGAAAATATTTCAAATAATTAAATTTCCTTTTCTGTAAAATAGTTAGAACGTTGTTTTAGGGTATTTTTTTAATTAGTGAAATATTTCAATAAATAATTTATATTTCAAACAATTAGTTTTTTTGAAATTTGTTTTGAAGACATCTCTTAGATCTATTGGAAAAAGTGGGAGTGGTACATCAATTTTGATTCATTCCCTAGCGAAAACAATAATCAACAATTTACTAAAATACTCAACTCAAATTATTTTGAAAATATAGCGTTTTAACTGCAACGTTGCAATTGAAAATGTAATTAGCGAGAAAGGTCTTATAAACCTTTAGCATAAAGGGAAATGACAATAACTAAGAGTAAAAAATACCAAAATATCTAAAATATGAAAGGTGATAGAAAAACGGCTTGAAACATTTAAAAGAAAATAAATTAGACTATAATAATTGATGAAAATCATAAAGCGGCTTTTTTTTCCCACAATTTTCAGATAAACGCACTTCAAGTTCATGTTGGAAACTGAAAGTGGAGATTCGTTAGTGAAACGTAACATGTCCTTCAACACTCAACCGAAAATATTGGGGTTCATGCTGTGCGAGATTAAGAAAGGCACGAGAAACGTGTGAATTTGGATAAAAAGTAAAGAATAGTGTTATGTACAGAGTGCATACTTTACTAATACGAACTACCAGTCCTACAAATACGAAAACGGACTCTCCGCAACTCTTGGAAATGTGACTTGCTGATATATTTAAATATTAGTATACTCTTATGCCTAAACCCTGTTATAATCTCGAATTCTTATTTAGATAATTTAAAATCCATTTCGATTGTTTTAATGTTTTCTTCTATCTAGAGAAATCTCTGGAACTGCCAACCAATTACAATGAGAACTTGAGGTTTTCACTGAAGGGTCCAGGATTTTGTTGAGAATTAACTTAAACTGTTCGATTCAAATTATTTTCGCTCATAAAAATATGTTTGTTTTTATATCAAAATATAAAGTTCAACGCAATGTTATTGAAATTCTGTACAAATGACCTGCAGGACTAGAGAAACCTTTCTGTCTACATGAGCTTTAAAACCCCCTTCTTCCTTGCTTACCCCTTAAAAGAAAATGTGTGTTTCTTTCAGGGTTTTGCAAATATCTCGAAAACAATGACCGAATTCACCAAAACGAAATAAATGTTTTTAATATCTCACTAAATATCCTACGGAGTGCAATTTATGACTTTCCAATTACACAATTAGCCTTTGTGTGTTTGAAAACACAATATTTACTGCAAGTTTGCCAGGAGGCATGCAATAATACATCTGTTCAAGCTACACACAGCAACGATGATGTAGCAACGTCTCTAGTTGCAAACATGGCAGGCCGGGGCCATGTGAAACAAGGCGAGGCAGGTTAAGGAGGGTCAGGGTGCGTCAACGAGCAAATCGGAAGGGATGGGTTAATTGACTAATTGATTACTGATCCCGGGTGCGTCAACTGCTAAGATTGTTATTCCGGTAAAAGTAATGTTTTTTTCGTAACAGGTGAATCTGATCTTCACCCTCTGGATGGCGAATCCCGCAACGACTCTTCCGTTTTTCCCTAGCACGTATCCCCCCACCAGCGAGGCTCCGCCCCAGAACAAGCTCTTTAAGTTTCCGACTTCTCTCCGGTATACATGGTAGTGTAGCGCATGTAAGTGTGTGTGGCAGTGTGAATATATGACAGGAAGAGGAAGGAAAGATAGCGCGCGGTCTGAAGCCTGTTTGTTTGGGTACTGTTACAGTTCCGGCATTCGCCTGGTGTTGATCGGAGAATTCCTCTCCAAGCAGCAGTTGAATTCAATCTAGCTATAAGGATAGTGTCGAAAATCTTGCCACCGTCGGGATACGAACCCTAGGGCCTCCCGGTCAGAGGTACTCACGGGGAGGTTGATTTCGGCCAGGATAGGGAAGGTGCAGGGCAGGTGTGTACTCATGTATAAAATGCATTCCCTAACCAATGTAATAGATGATTGTGATTAATAAATATCCAGGCAACTTCCGCTAGACTTAACATGGAACTAATGCTCCGTAACAATGGTGTCTTAACAACAAGAAAGACTTCAGCAGCAACCTATACATCGACAATATTGTTAATGTCATAAAATTGTTTGTTTTAATATCGACTGGCTTTCGCAAAACCTTGAATGAAAAACATTTCCCCTTCGTTCCTTGCAGTATGGGATAGAACCTTTTCATGAAACATCCTATACCGCCGACTATTGTATTCACGTCTCTTTCACGTTACACACGACTATTTTCAACAGAAACGGCCCTCGGCTCTCGTAACGATGGAGCAAATTTACACAAGAAATTAATTCAGAATATGCGTCGCATTCTCCCCTGTCTGACGTAATGAAAGTCGTGACACGGACGTGTTTCATGAGAGATTTTTATTTGCTCTTATTCTCCAAAAATGGTCACTTGTGATTAACAAAGTTGCCCAGCGTATATTCGTGTTGGAACTCAGAATGATAACGAGGGACCCCAGGAGTGAAATGTGCCCAAAGAAGATTACATGCAATTCCAGAGGCGCCAATTACATTAGGTTCGTTCTTCTCATTTTATATTCTTATTAGTTTCTCTTCACCCTGCTCTGTCCTGCTGTCTTCATACTACCATTGATAATTTCATTTTGTCTTGCTTCTGTGCCTGAAATCCCGAATTTTGTCTTACTCTTATATTCCAGTGAATTTATGTATTTTGTCTACCCGTGAGATATCTCCCATGTTATTTGCAAAACAAATACAAAAACGCTTTGTGATAATAAAAAGTACAGAGCAAAATATTCGATTTATGAAGAAATATATCTCATTCAGTCCATTGGCAAATTGCCTAGAACGTTTCATAATTTCAGAAATGTTTTTATATAATATGACATGATTTGTTGATATTCAGACTTGAGTCATTGGTGAGAAATCAAGAATACAAAGTACAATGAAATAAAATGAAAGTTCATAATGCAGAGACGTTCAATCATGTCATCTTGATTTCAATTTTGTCGTAATATTCACACAGGAAGATGTATTCCTTCCATTGTGAATATTGCAATAAGTAAATAGTCAAATATTCCATTTTTGAATTTTTGAAAATGTCAAATAAGTACAGAATATACAGAGCGATGTGACAAAATATTTTTTCATTATTGCTTATAACTTTATTTGGAATATAGTACTCGTATATTTATGTGTTGAATAAATCATTCCTGTCATCGGCCTAGTTTAGCCACTGCCTCTACAATAACTCTAACCGAGAAAAGCTACGGTTCGAGTCATGACGAAGGCAGATTTTCGACGCTAGCTAGGTCGAATTAAGCCATTGAAAGAAGAAGAATTCTAGTGGCCGGTTGCTCCGCATTATTTTTCTCCGGTTTCTCCAAACAATACCAGGCGAATACGGAGCAATGCCCCAACCCATCGCACGTACCACGGACAGCGCGCGATCTAACCATCCTCTTCGTTGACCTTTGCCCTCCCCTTACACACACACGCGCGCGCACAAAAACTTTCATGCGCTATACTACCACACTTGTGAAAAGACCAGTTAAGAGCTTAGAGCTTGACCCGGCTGGGTCAAATTCCCGCTAGGGAGCTGAATTCCATGAAGGGGGAATCCCCACCGATCCAAGTGTAGGTCCAGTTCGGATTTTGCCAGTCACGGAGTAGGAACACCGCCACATTCCACGATAAAACGTTCACTACACTAACGAAAATACGGACTGTAGCAGTTGATGTGGCCAGGAAGATAATCCAATTATACCTCGCAGCGGTGTTGTAAAATAACAGAACAAATTATAAACCTTCATATACTGAAGTATTCACAAACATTTTAAAACATAGGTTCAAATTTATAATCAACTGTGTGAGTATGAAGTTATAGGAACCTAGCTTGCCGAAGCAAACGAAAGCAGTTGGTCGTTGGGGCGATGGCAGCGCAACCTAGCGCCTACGGCACGAACCTCGTAGGGCGTGGGCGTTGATGCCTTGCCTGGGGGACAGCAGATAACGCTGGCACTGGCGTATCATCCCAGCTACATTACCCCCATTTATCTCACGTTTCGTCCCCGGAGCAGGTAGCGCCATCTATTATCGCGACGACAAAACAAGCCGTTTGCGGGCCCCCTTCCCTCAGATGCCCCTCTTCAGCCACCATCCGAACCCTCCACAACCCCTCAGGACCCCACCTCCTCAGCCCTCATCCCTCTCTCTCTCCGTTGACGGCAAATTTAGCAAGGCCGATCGCTCCCCGAGTTTTGAATTTCAGGTAAAGAGAAACGTAAACATTTGTTATGACGAAAGAAATGTAATAGAAGAGATATGGCACAATAATTTCATAGCAATTGAAAATGTAATTAAACACATTGAATAATTGAAAATAATTATCATTACGAAAGTACAGTATTGATTGAAAATATCTTTTTTGTTAAATGAAGTCGGTTCTAAAATTTAGATTTTAAATATCATCCATAATTTTCGGTGAAAGACGAGTAGTTTTTGTGAAATGTCTGGTTGACGTTAATGCAATTTATTAAAATATGATTATAAAAAACTGCTCCAATTTTTTTCTTTAATCTTTTACCTCACTAAAATTTCCATAGGTGTCATTTTATTTGAATTTTCTTAATTTTCGAAAATTACGAAAGAGAGATTGCGATAAAATATCTGGTATTGTATCACCACTACTTTTATTGATTACTTCAAGTTCATAAATTCATCGGTAGAATAAAATATGTCAGGTTACTCCCAGCTATTCGTAAATTCACTAATCGTGAGCGAATTGGGCGATGGGCGTATGCACCAACGACGATATAAGGGCTTTCTAATGATTTAGCGGCGACAAAAACTACCGGGCATTTGACCTGAGTTACAACTCGTTAACGCTTGTAGTATGTACATGTTATTATTTATCTAAATTTAATTATTAAAATTTACAATATTAACTATATGTGTCCTCGGTTTGTAATATTTCAATATGTCCCCCATAACTCGCCGTCCTACGTTTTTCGTTAAGAGCACAAAAAGTGGTCATTCATTTATCTTGAAAGGCAGTGTATATCAAAATTCGTAGAGAAGGCAATATCAAACAGTAAAAAAACAAACATATTTCTGTACATACTGTTATCGATCGGTCTGACTTACATAATAAATAAATTTCATATGATATATCAGAATTCTAAAAGTTAATTTAGAGTAAAATTAATTGTTTATTTGAAAACATTGGCGAGGGGAACCCTGTTCTATCCCACAGGCATGACGGAAGCCTTCTTACTCATCTACCCTCGCAAATGAGGGTGGCAACCACCCCATCAATCACAAGAGTACACTGTTGGTGAAGGCCATCCGGGCAAGGCGAAATAAAAATAAGTCGGATAAAAAAAATCGAAAAAAAGTCACGTGATATGGAACATTGGCCTTCCATGCACTCGCCCCGTCTCTCTCACGTGCTGGCAGTGGGAGGGGGGAGGGCGTTGCAGGCAGGTCTCAATGAAGCGGCGCCGTGTGTATTTTAATCGCGAGCGCGTTGGCGCAAATTGCTTCTCGAATGAGCAGGCGGCGCGGAGTGGGGAGGGCAAGGGCAGTGGGCCAGCGGGCGAACTTTGAAGAAAAAAAATAGAGTTCCTTGGAAAACGTCGTCTGCACTAGAAAAGTACGAGCCAGCAATTGGAGAAGACTTTCTTTATATTGTCAAAGTAGAAGATTCTTCGATCTTCGCCCAAAAAAGTACTCAACTTTTTTTTCGGTGTTGTTGAAATCTTATGAAGAGATACTCATTGAATGCGAATAAACAATAGTAACTCATTGAACACTTCTTGTTTTTTATCTAAAACATAACGCAGCTTTTGGCCTAATTTGGTTGATTTAGACAGGAAGGAACTGTACTGTATACATCCAAGTTTTGAAAAATTAATTTTACACTAGTAATTTGGCATTTATTCGACGAATTCAAAGTACCGTCGGAATTAATGCTAAACCAGATACATGATTTCATAATTGAGTATCCATGTCCAAGACACCGTTTCAATTATAATAATAATAATAATAATAATAATAATAATAATTATTATTATTATAATAATTATTATTATTATTATAACTATAATAATAATAACTATAATAACAATTATAATAGCCGCCCCGTGACGCAGACGGCTGCGAGAACCGTCGCTTGCGACGAGGAGTTCGAGTTCGAGCTACGGGTTCGAGTTCTGCGTAGGCATGGTCGCATTTGTGATTGTTCCTTTACTCCTCGTCATCATTTATTCAGCTCATCATCATTCATTCAACTCATAATTCACACGTCGAAGCATAGCAACCTTGTCGTACCGAGGGATAGAACTGAAATGCTGATCCTAAAAGTTACACACGGTAATCGTGTAGCTTGGCCAGAAATGGCCAATACGCCAATAATAATAATAATGATAATGATTATAACAATAATAATAATAATAATAATAATAATAAATTCCGTGGATAATAGTAGTCAAATACGAATATTGAATATGTGCATTATTATTAATAGCAGTATATTATTATTATATTGTAATAGTTTTGAATGCATTGTTGTAACATTATTATATTATTATTATATCATTATTATATTCATCACGAGGATCTCACCTGAAGTTCAGTCACACCCCAAGTGCTCTCTTGGCTTCTTGGGAATGGCGTCACTGCGACGGAGCCGAGCGGTCAAGCTGCACTTGGAGCCGTTGTCCGCGGCAAGGGCCGGGCCCGCGCGCCCGCGCCGACCGCCCACTTTGCGTGGCGCCCCCGCCCCCACCCACGCCGGCCGCGGCGCGCGGGGCGGCCCATTTGCAGCGATGATTGAGCCGTGGATCGTGCCGCGCAGATGCCGCGACACCCAAGGAATAACAGATGCGGCCCATTCGTTTCCGAGGCGAGCCTCGGCGAGGGACTGGACTGACGTGCTTGGCGGGGCAGGGAGGTATTAACAAAAAAAACAAACAAACAAACAAACAAACAAACAAACAAACAAACAAACTTGCGCGCCTGGACGAGGTGTGATTCTTGAGGGAGGGGGCGCGTCTATGAGGATTAACGTGGGGATAAATAAGGAGAGAAGATGTGTGTGAAACTGAAGCCATGGAAAAAAGAGAAATGGAAGAAAACGATGTTTGGGATAAAGAGGCATGGAAATTGGGATGCGGAAAACGGCCAAGGCTGTAAAAAACCGCTAAATAGATAGATCTATCTAGAGATAGATAGATGTGTGTGAAGGGATACGCGCACAATACGGTAGAATTGACTGATTGAATTGATTAATTCCGGGTGCGTCAACCGCTAAGGTCATTCGTCGTAAGTGTGGTGCATGTTTTTTTATCGCGGGAGGTAGCGGTGATCTTTCCTTGCAGGATTTTCCGCCACCGACCTATATCGGCTGGGGGGACTTTCCCCAACCAGGTGTCTCCCACCTGCGTGGCATCACCCCATCCTCGACAAGCTCTGAATTCCCGACATGTGTGGGAATTTAGTGCATGAGAGTATAAGTGTGTGTGAGTAAGGGGTGAAGATAGGGCAAAGAAGGGGAAAGAAAGATAGCGCGTGGGCCGTTGGTTGTTTGTTGGGGTACTGCTCCAGCATTCGTCTGGTGTTAATCGTAGAAATCACGAAAAACTACCGATCAGAGCATCCGGCCGCTAGAAGTCTCCTCCAGACAGCAGTGAAATTCAACCTAGCTATTTAGCTAGTCGAAAATCCTGCCACCGACGGAATTCGAACCCTAGGACCTCCCTGTCACAGGTACTGTAGTGACGTTAGTTCATGACCTGAGCCACTTTTGTCGGTGATTGACAAGGGAATGAATAGAAAGAGAATATCTGAGAAGATAGGCGCGCAAAATAAAGAGGAGTGGAGAGAGGAGTTTTTCATTCTGATGCGAGCAAGTGAATGGGGATGAGAAAAATGTTGCAGTAAAACACGCGACTATCTGCAGGAAAGTTGGTTAAGGTCACTGGAGTTGCGTTTAATTGTCAGTAAATTGAAGCATTAACGTTCAATGCAATGAAATAAACTTCCTTTCCAGATAAGGTTGTTTTTAGTGTTCTTGCAATTATTGTGAGGGCAGTTAATTCAGAAAGAAGCATAGCGAGAATAAGTCGAGGTTAGGTTGAGCGTGTGTTCACGAGATGTGGGGAAGCGTGGTGTACGTTGATTTGAAAAATGTGGGTAATAAGTTCTTGTAAAATTGAATGGAAGAAAGTTTTGTTTTTAACATTCAGTGGATAATCATAAGCAGTAAGAAATGGAGGTAGGTTAAGACGCGTGTGTCTGGTTGGTAATTACTGAAGAAAGGTTGAGATCAGGAAAGTTGAGTGTTTAATGAGATGATTTGAACTTGTGATGACCTTCATATTTAGGATGCATTCTGTTTTTCTTTCCCCCTATTCAGAACATACACGAGTGAGAAAATCATCGAGTGAAAAAACCTGTGTGAGTTCCTGATACCAAAAAGTGTTTTATTCTCGAAACATCTATCTTTCTGTCTGTTCGTAAAGTTACCAATACTAGTGCATAAACACATAGAGAATGTTTGCCAAAATGAATGACCACCTGGACAGAGTTTTCAGAAATATCAGTCGTTTATAAGGTGTAATTTTTCCTAGTTAATTGAATAAATAAGTCCTCTAGTAAAAAGTTAAGTTTTAGTTGAGTAATTTAGTATTAGTCGAAAAGAATTTAAATTTACAACTGAACGACCTTGTACCTCAGTTGCAATTGTATATGGAACGATATGTGATATCGTGACGTGGAAATATATGTGAGTGGAATTAAGTAATGATTCACAGTCTAAGCTGTAACCCATAGCATAGTAGTATAATATGCCATTAGTTTATAATGTTGTTCTTTTTTGCTCGACTTGCGAGAATAAGAATAGCTGCATGAACGACGAAGGGGTGAATGCGACTACTCTTATGAGTGCAAAAAGTAACATTATAAACAACTTGCATACGCTATTTTTGGTATAAGATAATTATAAAATTATCACAAGGGTAAAATGGTTACTGAGCCTGGAAGCAGAACGGTATGTTACGTACACAATGTAGGCCAAGGCCGACAGTAATAGAGGTACCCGTGGTTGGCCCGGGATGTTTATTGTTCGTGGTAAAAAGGATTTACCAGAGGCAATAATTAATGAAGTTGCTAAAGCAGAATTGTCGCTAATATGTAGAAAATCAGCTGAAAATTATGAAAAAGATTATGATAAATTTGTAAATTAGATCGAAGAGAAATACGAATGGCGTTCAACTAGTGTCGCAGAACAATACTTTGAGGAGTCAGTAGCAATTAAGGTTAGAATCGCCAGGACAATTGTATCTAGGGGAGAGACGCCAAACACAGGCGAAAACCTCAACACCTCACACTTCAAATTAAACAACAGCTCTGGAAGTTCTGGATTTTCTTTTACTGATGTTTCGAACTGCACGCTTCATTTTCATTTTTAATAAGTGTTTTTGAGTAATCATTAGTTAAATTGGTTTTGTAGTGTTTCTTTTGTTAATTTATAATTCTTCTTTTCTATGTTACGAGTAAATAAAAACGTCGTACTTCCGGCAATTGTTTGATGACATATGTTATTTTATTGAACTAGTTTCCTAATCCTGCAATTTCTATACCATTTTTGATGTAATAACAGATTATGTTTAATGTTTGTATACAAAAATTTGTATTTATACACATGCCTCCAAATGTATTAAAAGTTTGTAATTCAGGCACGAAGTCGTCATGCTACTTGTATTACATTATGATTTGATGTATTATGTCACTCCACGGGACGTGTACACAATTTAGTCTCCTATTGTAAATGTCAGGTTTCTCCAAATATGAAAGAGATATATCGTTTCAAATTTGTTTGGTAGTAATAAATCGGCGTGCATTACAGTCCATAATGGAGAAGTGGAAAGTTGACATTTTTGAACTTCTAAATTTTCTTACTTTCACTCTTAGTATGAGTAAGTAGCAGTTAGAAATTCTTTTGGACGTGATGATCTCGATACTGGTAATATTCGCAGTGATTGTTTCTAAGGTATGATACTTCGTTGTATAAAATCAAATTTATTGTTTTTATCTAAATAAAGTAGAAGATTTTATTTATTGCCAAAAACAGTTAAAAATAGTGTTTGGAGGGAGATGGGGGTTGTGTAGGGAGATGTAGTATGTTCTGTGCACGTTTTCTAATCGAATTCAAGCAAAACATTTGAAGATAAAATTTGAAGCCTTTTTTAAGAAAATTTTATTTACATATTTTCATATTTATGATTTCACTCACAATTATGTGCATACTACTCATATTTCGAAAATAATGTGACGTTATTTAAATATAGGATTTTGAGGAACGTATTTCACTAAGAAAATAATGTCCTTGTAAGGTACGTGTTGAGGAGGGTCAGGAACTGTTTGATTTTTGTCGTTTTTCAAAACTCCACGGCTTTACTGAGTCTATTTGACCCATTTTTAAATTAGAGCTTTACTCTACTTGGTGAAAGAATTTAAAGAAAAAGTCATAATGAAATCTCAAATACATCCTTGAGGCTTCATTGAAAGAGGTTCCTTAATTAGCTACCGAACAGAAGTGGCCACCTTACGTTAGACTCTACCAGATATTCGTGTTAAAATCAATACTTTAATTTGCCGTGTAGTGGAATCTAAAAAAGGAGACTCGCAGAGAGCCTAATTTACTTTTATAGACCACTCCACTGAATCATCAACTTCAACGCTTTTTTCTTAGCTCAAATGTCTTATTTTGCAAATTTTGTATCCTCAACAGACATACTCAGCCTAAATGAAACAAATACGACAGTACTGCAATTCCCGGAATTCCATATGTTGATTTCCACGACATCGTTAAAGTATTGCACGATCGTGGTCAGATCATGTTCTTGACGTGTGTCGGTTCGAATCATCGTCTAAGACCATGATTAGTTGCCAAAAGCCGAGCATATTATATTAGGGTATATATAGCAGATTATATTAAGAAAGAAGTTATATGTTTAATAATGAAGTTGTAAAAGGGTGTGAAAAAAATTAAATATTCGACACTCCTGAGATTTTTGCTGAAAATATGTCCTGTACTATAATATTGAGTGATGTGGCTTTATTGAATCAAAATATTTACAGATAAAATTAGGAGCCGTTAGTCAAGAAAATCTTGTTTACATGGTTTCATATGTTTACCGTTTCACTCAAAATTGCGTATATTCTACTATATTTTGAAAAAAGTATTAGTTAATTTTAAGTAACGATCAAATTTTGAGGAATGAATCCGACTAAAAATATCTGTCTTAATATTATAGGTCCACAACTTGTTTGACTGTTGCGTTTAAAAAAAAATCATAAAGCACCCCCAAATAATTTTCATATTCAAGTGGTTTCGAATTCGACGATATCAATTAATCTCGATTTTGAAGAAACTCCTATTCCCTGATTAGGTTGATACGTTGTATATTGTAGAGCAGACGACTTTGAAAACACTTCTTTTTCGGTATCAGAAATCCCTAAAACGTGTACATCCGTTGAAATCTTGACAAACATATATTACAGCAGTAAATATTTTTCTCTACACTACACATACAAGAAAGTAAAATGAATTTACTTCAAATGTGAATGCCACTCTTTTAAATATTATCTGAAATCTCCTTCTGTTTTGGATCCCAGAACCAGGAGATGTGGTTCAGGGCATCTGTCATGTCTGACTGGTGAAATTGCAGTGCCTCTGTTCAGGAGATCCTTGGGTTCAAGCCACGATGGTGGCAGGATTTTCGACACTAGCTACGAGTTCTGACGCTGTCTGGATGAGAATTCTAGCTGCTGGCTGCTCTGATCGGTAGTTTGATCAATACCAGGCGAATGCTGGAGCAGTAGCCTATCAAACGGGCTACGGACCGCGCGCGATTCCTTGTCCTAACCTCACCTCTCACACACTTACACTAAAATGGACTACACAAAGCACGGAGACCGATCGGGAGTTTAGAGTTTGTCCTGTCTGGGCAGTAGCCCTGGTGGGAGATACCTAGTTAGGGAAAATCCCGTTAGTCGACGGTAGATCGGGATCGGATCTCTCCATTAAGTGTGACAAAATCACCGCCTCCTCCCGAGCACTTCACTTTCGGGACTTATGTCCTTAGATGTTGGCGCGCACCGAAAGACGTAATCAATCAATCAATCAATCAATCAATCAATCATGGATTCCCAGGTAGTGTCCAGCAGCGCGACCAGAGGTCTCCGCCACATGCCCTCGCCCACGCCCGCAGACGCGCCCCCTCTGGGCGAAGGGCTGGCGTACGCCCTGTGGGCCGAGGGCGCCGCCGTCGTAGTGGTGGACCTGGGCGACGGCGAGCGCTGGCTGCGCGCGGTGCACCGCAGGGCTCGAGCGCCGGCCATTTTGTGGAAGGCGCCGCTCGAGCCCGCGCCGGGTGCGCGCCAAGATGGCTGGAGGACCCAGCAGAGGCTATATATTGGCGGCACGCACTCGGTCGCGGTTGCGCGGGTTTCTCACACGTGGATACAGCGAGCGCTGTGCCTGACTCATGGCTACTGGGTAAAGGTTTTAAGTTGTTGTTGTATTATTAACATAATAATAATAATAATAATATAATATTAATGAATAATAATAATATATGCCTTTATTGATATGGGCGAAGCTTGCACCATTTTCTTCTCTTCTTCTTCTTCTTCTTCTCTTCTTATTATTATTATATTATTATTATTAATTATTTCTATTATTTATTATTTATTATTATACTATTATTATTACTATTACTATTACTATTACTATTACTATTACTATTACTATTACTATTATTAATATTAATATTATAATATTATTATCAGCAGCAGCATGAGCCACAATGGGCTTCAGACTCTGAACTTACATTAATAAATGAATTTTTTTCTGAAATGTGTAAAAATAAGCAAGACACGTCGTAACAAATAACTATATTTGGGCCTTGTTACAATGTTCCAAAATGTCACTCCAACCAGAAACAAATGCCAAAATAATCAAACCCACCACGAGAAAACAACCAAGTACGTCTGTAGTAATACTCAACTAGAAGTCCATGAACCTGATCAAATCACCAGAGTCTAGAAAGAGGAATATCTGCGGACGTATTGTGTGACGTGATTGGCAAACGACACTATAACTCGCAATTTCTTCCAAAATTACTCTGTCTTCTGAGCTCGTTTCATTTTCGACGCCGCTGCGAGCCCAGACTCTCTCAACGGCTCGGCGCTTGTTGAAGAGTGGACCGCCACGTCGACTTGTTTCTGCAAGGGAGCTCGCGCCGACTTGCCAGCGCGTGCGAACTCAAAAGTTCGCCATGCATACACCATGTTCTCTTTTTTGTTTCATCCCAAAACTCTTCGATGGACTCCGGGTGTTTCTCCTTCCTTCCTGCAATTCTAGTTGTGTCTGTCTTTTTTTCGTTTTGATTTTTTGGAATTCATCATAATATTTAAAATATTTTTTTGGATTTGTTGATGCATCTGATGTATTTTGTAATTTTACTTTTTCTACTAGAGTTAGAATTTAACAGGTTCGCACGTTAGTATTTAAGAGTATTGTGTGTCAATTTGTTCATTCGGTCGAGTTTTGAATCGTGTAATCTCTCTACCCGAATTTCAGGCTGTTTTTATTCCCAGAAAACTCGCCTCACCGTTGTTTGTGCCAAGACAAGAAACCCCTTACATAAATCTAGGGGGAAATGGGTTTTCTTTGAATACATGAGAATTATGGTAGAATTGCGAACATCATACACAAAAAATTACTCTGTTCAACTACAACACATTTTTTTTCTAGAACTGTGCGAGAACTTTAAAAATAGTTCATTTGCTTCAATCTGTTCGTACCTTCCTTCGTACAATTAATGTAACATATAATCGGCGTGAAGTTTAAAAAAATGGTATGTGATATTTCGTCAACGCCAACCTTCCTTTAAATCCTATACATATTATGTTTCTAAATGAAATACTAATTAACTAACCGCTCAATTCATAAAAAACATTCTTTAAATTTTATTTTTAGAAATAGTATATTTTACAAAGTGGCATGATAATTAATATATGGATTTTGGATATGTAATATGTACCTCAGTAACATTAAGATGTTGCTTGAATAGATGGGATGGATGTTGCAAGAATGAAATATATATTCCGAATACCGTAAATTTATTTTCATAGATTTGCATACAAAATTTGTTGACATACTTAACAATCTGGCCTCTGTATTTTGTTCAGTTATCATTTGACCCCTAACTTTTCTTGACATGTTTTCTGTGGTTTGACATTAAGAAGAAATAAAGATACTTATCATGTTTCTTTGTTGTTCTCTTCAATGATGTATCAAATAATATGATATTTTATATTATTATTATTATTATTATTATTATTATTATTATTATTATTATTATTATTATTATTTGCAGTTTTGGGTTAACCAACGCAACCGGAACCTTCAGCTGAAATCCACAGCGCAAATTGTTCTGTCAGTGACTGAACATTCGACAAGCAGTGGCAACACCAGTGATTCACTCGCAAAAGAAAACGAAAATATGAAGAAAGATAGTGTAATATTGAACATATTGTGGGCTCACCATCAATCATTTCGTGGGCTTTTGCTCAAGGAAACCAAGCCTGGAACTTGGGAAGGAATGTCTATTAAAGCTCCAACAAGTTTCAAAGGTGGAAAGTCGAAAAGGTAAAGTATGATGTGATTGACGGTGTCTTCAATTTCGAAAGAAACCAGTTTCATTACAAATATATCATTTTGTTTATAAATTGGAAATATTCTACTCAAATAAAATGACCTGCTCTAATAAATAGGCCGATTGAAGATACTGTTTGTTGTGAAGTAATTAGCATTATCTGTTTCACATCTGTTTCTGATGCATTCTGAGATGTGTCTTCTTGCAAGTGTCAAATAAAACCTCTGGGAATAAATGATATACCTGAGTTGTTGAAATGAATGTCATGTTAACCCACTAGCCACTCTAGTCGCATATGTATTTTATATCCCTCATAATTAATTGAACTAAACGTAAAATAAACAGAAAAATAAGACATAAAAATACTATATAAATAATAACGTGTGGTTAAAATATACCTTAAAGAGCAGTCTATATTTTGGACGATGTTGCCAAAGCGACAAATTTCTTGTGGCAAGAAAGTTTCTCCGATATCAAGGAGATTCCCCTCATTCAAGAAACTACCTTGGCAAAATTTTAAATTAATTAATTTTTTTTGTCTTCGAGAACAGAAACACATCAGTTAAGAGAATATGCAAAAAATACTGTAAATCGTTTGCATTACAACACCCATACTCGTATACCCATAAACATAACGCACATACACATTAAATAAGAGTTTACTGTACTAATATGAAGATACATTAGAATTATTCATTTCAAATTTGTTACTATTTGTTGTTTCTTTTCTTCACTTCATGTAGACAAAAGTTTTCATTAATATTTTTATATAGGGTGAGTAACTTTGAATGTAAGAAGACGCCATTAGAGATTTGTAGTACAATGATCAACAGTTTTCGTTTCTTAATATTCTGACACTTGCATCTTTACTCCAATATCACTAATTAACTGTGATTTTGTTACTGATTATTATACTTTTACTTTGTACTTTACTTTTAAATACTGGTTTTTTGAACTTTTAAATGCAGTGTACTGTATTTTTATATACATATTTACTGCACATTTTTCTTGCTGCTTTACAGTACTTTTCCTTGGCACTTTATGATATGTTTTCATGCAGCTCTACTGTATTTTTCCACGTTGTTTTAATGTACATTTACTTGCTGCTTTTATGCACTATTTCTTGCTGATTTTATGCACTATTTCTTCCTGCTTTTCTGCACTATTTCTTGCTGCTTTAGTGAACTTTTACTTTAAGCAAGAAACGTCAGTCAATTAAATTGCAACTTGTGTCTTGTAGTCACGTGGGTGGTAGCCTCGCAGCCCGGACCATTGCACAGACCACCTATGCGTCTCACGACTTGGGTGGCTTCACGGTAGACACCTATTACCCACGGACATTGCACTTCTACTCTAAGCAAGAAGTCATCCATGGCGTGCCAGTAAAAATAGTGGGATACAAGTACAGGCTGATGTCAGAGCTGAAACGGCGTCTTAACTTACGTTGGAGAATACCGGAAATATTTCGTGTGAGTATTCTTTTCTGTAAAGAAGTTTTTCGGCATTTTTATCTTCCAGTTTCCATAGACACGTAATGAATGCTAAAACTAGAATATGAGTTTGATATTTTTTGTATTATTTCAGAGAGTATTTATTTGTAATTGATTATTTATAACTCGTTTTTCCAATTATTACATTGTTACAAATGGAATTGTTTTATAATGAAAGCAACGAAAAAGAACATGAAACCACATTGAAATAATTTATTCACGAGAGATTAGTACCGTAAGGTGATGTTCGCTCGATAGTTGTCAAATAAATTTCTTGTAATCGTTCTGAGAAAACGTGAAACGTGCGTGTTGTTTTACCAGGTCACATATTTCAAGTGTTCTTTTTGGTGTGCAATTTTATTTGTCATTTTTTCATTATGTCATTTTGTTTACGTTCAAAAACGAATAGAAGGTGCTGGGAAAGTGCCTAATTTGTGTTCCCCTGCATCACAAGAGCGTATGCTAGAATTTTATCCATGACACTGAAGTCCGCTAGTGTAACAAGATTCGAACCTTAGTTCTTAAAGCCCCAAAACTGGTGCCTTATAATTGCTTGCATAAGGCGTCTAGAGATTTGTGTCTCCTAGTTTCACGAACTCCGAAGCTACTCACGACCAGAACTTCCGCACGCCTGCTACCGCTGATGGTAGCTGGTCTTGTAACTGTTCCGTAATCCTGAGCCAGACGGCATGAGGCACATGACATGGCACATTGCATTAATTATAATCGTCACATAAAAATTAAGCTTCACTCACGTCCAGATATCTTCAATCTTTCACTTTTACAAGTACTCGTACAAATTACTTTGCCAAAGGCCGTCAGATCACCCTGGGAAAACATCAAGACTTTCCTAAGGCAAGACCTTCATTGCTTCCATAGTACCACAAACCAGAAGTCGCAAAACCAAACACGATCACCACAACTTCCAAAAATACACTCCAAGTGTGTAACTGGATTCGGCGTATCTTAAAAAATCAAATAGTTTTCAACAAACAATCCTCATATGACGACTGGCTGCTGTGGTGCCTGCTCGTGCAATATATACAACGCCAGGCGATTCGTATACCAGACGTCGCTGCTCCGCAGAGACTCGCTCTTTCAGCTCGCCGTCAACCTCTCATGCATTGTTGTTTGGTGGGTACGCGAAATATTTGCGTCGAAACGTGTCCTTCAAAACACCAACGCATGACGCTCGCATTATGATCAGTGAAATGTGCCACTTTGGTAACTAACTTTCCACTAGAGGTTTTTTGGGAAACAGTTATCATTTATGACCCACTTACACCGGAGCAGTACCTTAACAAATAAAGCCTTTCTTTCCTCTTCCTTGACCTATCGTAACCCTTACTTACAATCACATTTTCATGCATTACACATGCCGGGAGTATTTACTAGACTGTCCGGGTGACGCTGCGTCCATGGCGAAGGTGCCGAGGTTTCGGTCGCCATTCTGCATTACGGCCTGAGGAAGGTCGCAGAATGGCGACCGAAACGTCGGCACCTTCGCCATGGAAGCGGCGTCACCCGGACAGCCTAGTAAATACTGACCCCGGCCGCGGAAGCCTACGCTCTCACATGTCGGGGGACTAGTCGGAAGCTAAGGGCTGGTTCCGTCTGGGGCGGTGCCCCGCTGGTGGGAGTTACCTGGTTAGAGAAATCCCAGCTAGCCGATGTGAAAGTCGGCACCGGATCCACCGGATTTCACCATCAAGAGGGGGAACATCATCGCTCCTTCCCGAGGAAATAACATACACTACACTTACGTGACTAATTAACTTAGCAGTTGACGCGCCAGGAATCACTAATCGATTAATCAATTGACCCCCTTACATGCCTAAATGTTTGTAACTTTTTTTATAAAACACCAAAAAATAATTAAACAAACAAACGTGGTTAAATCCAGCATCCGTACTGCGCCTTGTGTGTGCAGTGCAGCAACGAGACCTCAGCGTGCGTGATGCAGACCTGGGGCACCATGGCGCAGGCGCTGGCGCTCGGCCAAGTGGCTTTCTCGCCCATGCAGTTCGCCTCCGAGCCCCGCCTGGCCTCCGCCTTCAGCCCCGTCGCGGCGTCGCACGAGAGGGCGCGGGTGATTGTGGCCGTCCCGCCCGCCGCCTTGCTTCCCGCGTGGACCCTCCTGCTGAGGACGTTCTCCCCGGCCCTCTGGGCCCTGCTGCTGGCGACGGCGGCGGCGTACGCCCTGGCGTGGCGCGCCGTGGCGGGCGAGTCGCTGGCCGCCAGCGCCGCCGCCGCGCTGCGCGCCTTCTCCTCGTGCGGGGGCGCTCCGCAGGACAGGGTGCGCGCCACGCCGCAGCGCCTGCAGCTGGCCGCCGCGCTGCTCGCCTCCGCCGTCGTCGTCGCCGCTGTCTACCAGGTAGGGCAGTTTGAATTCGTTGCTGCAAAAATAAGGAATTATTTGTACAAAGTTGCATTCGAAATTGATGTCGTTTATTACGTACCTACGGCAATATAGAACCAATGAATGACGCAATTTGTAGCAAACCAAGGCGATAGCCGAAATATATAATTATACAAATTAATTGTTAGTTCTATATCGACCGTGTGTCGTTTAGTATTTTTCGTAAAATAGTAGAAGTCGTCTTATAACAAACACTCAATTTTACTGTCTTATTTTCCTTGCCCAATATATTACTGTACAAAACTATTGGAATCATCTCAACAACTCTTTTTCGAATTTTCGGTCGTAAAATCCGTGGTTAGGGTTTTTATGAGCTGTAACTTTGCCCACACGTCAGAATTACGACGATTAGCGCTGTTCATAGAGTTTTCTTTACCTTATTGACATTGAACGTTAAGTAAGTTAGTCAGTCGTAGTTCTTCATTTCTTCGCTCATTTCTTTGTCAGTTCAGCCAGGGGCTTCGAACCTTTAGATCACCGGGGTTCCCGGACGGTCAGTCTTCCAGAAACCCACGGAATTTTGGCGTAACGTTCGTTACTTGATGTGTAGGGGTTATGCAATTCCCCTGCCGTCTCCGAATTCATGTTGCAAATATGGTTAAAATAGGTACAGCTGGAGACGAGAAACCCGCAATTTGTACACATGAATCAGGATGTCTGGATGAATACAAGCTTGTGTCACGCATAACTGTCACATTAGAAGTATTTGAGCTGAAACATGGAAAAAACCTTAGGAATGATATGTAGTTAGGCAGTTCCCGAAATTATTGAAGTATTTTAATTTTTTGGCTTACTTTATTTGAATCAGATTTTTTTTTTGGGGGGGGGAATGGCTCGGGTTTTCGTGAAGTTTTTTATTCGCATAGAAGAAAGTGTATTTGTAAGTCCGATGGAGGTCCAATATCTATTAAAACCTAAGAAATATCAGCTTTATACTCAACTAAAGTTTGTATTTTTGCTTTAAATACAAGGTAGAGGACCTGAAATGTTTTATGTTAGTTGCTTCCAATTATTAACAGACTTTACTAGTATACACTTTAAACTGTAACTCATAAAATTAGACGAAGTTTAGAAGTTATATTATTATTTAGAAACATTTTGAAAAAAATATTCATTGCGTGGGTTTTGATGTATTAAAGTATTCGACATTCGACGTTTCGATAAAACCTGACGTCGAGCTTTAGGGGGTAGCGAGCGAATACAGCGAGGTTTCTTTAAGTTCGAAGAATGTTTTAATACACATATTTGGTATGCTATAAGCACAATATCCACAGTGTTAACTGGAATTGTGTATTTCCGTCAAAAATCAAACGTTTCGTTTGTATTGCTGCATTACGTTCTTAAGAATGAACACCGGTATTTCTATTGCCGTGTTGTTCTCTGCAGTCTTCCAAGTGCAATGTCATCTTGCATTGTCACAATACTTGTCACAATACTATGATATTGTCATACTTATAACTGTATCTGTACATACTTCACAATATTCGTCACAATACTCGTCACAATTACTACGTCACAATACTCGTCACAATACTCGTCACAATACTCGTCACAATACTCTCACAATACTCGTCACAATACTCGTCACAATACTCGTCACAATACTCGTCACAATATCTCGTCACGAATACTCGTCACAATACTCGTCACAATACTCGTCACAATACTCGTCACTAATACTTGTCACAATTGCTTGTCACAATAGTTGTCATCAATACGCAAACTTAAATGTATCTTGCGAGTGGGCGGCGCTGGCGCCAGGCCGCTGGGTGGCGCTGAGCGCGCGGCGGCGTGCGCTCGGGGCGGAGACGGAGGCGTGGCGCGGAGCGTGGCGGCCGCGCGCTGCCCGTGTGGGCGCTGGGGCGGCTCGGCCGAGGACCTGCTGGCGCCCGGCCCGGCGCTCAGTGGCCGCGCCGCGCGTGGGGCGGCTTGCGCTGCCGCAGCCGCCGACGAGGGGCCCAGGTCCCGACCTCCGACAAGCGCCTACTATAAGAAACTCCGCCGCAACGGATACCTTTGTGATCGTTTTGGCAGTTGACACGCGTTCACGGTTCCGAATCTACACTTTGGGCAATCACTCTGGAAACTTAAGGATGATAATTACCCCCTCGCCCCTGCAACCACCTTGAATGCAGATGATAGTTATTAAACCTCCTATTATCACGTAATCTGGTATTGGGCGCCTAATAATAATATAACGAAGTGTTTCGCTAAAGGAAGAATACGCATGGAATGAAGAAACACTTGTTTATAGTATTTATAAAGCATATTCCGAAAACAATCTTTCATGAATGGTAGAAGGATCGTAAGACCGCGCCACCACCTGTGGAGAAACTTACTGATGTGGCTTTTGAAATTGTAAATGTTTTTTAACATACATTCCGCCAGAAAGAGATGACACAAGCGGATCCTCTTGAGCACACTATCAAACAGCGTGGTTATTATGGTAACTGGTCAAACAAGGCGAGATGAAATATTTGTTTTCTTTTCAAGATTTCCTTGATAATTGTACCCATGCAATTGCTCTGAGAGAAATTTATTACACTGTTTTTAATCTCGAATGAGAGCTACGCGAAATTGATCGTGTGCGAAGTATGTTTTTTTTCTGAACACCCACCTAACTGTCGTACTCCAACTACCGAATTACGCACCAGGATAACTACGGAATTGTTCTAATAGCACCAAATGCCTGTGTTATTTCATAACCGAACGGTTTTTAATCGTTTATCACTTATGGAAACGTATTATATATTGTAATTTAATTGATGCCTTATTTTACGTGTCAAGACCGCTCTTCCGTCTGATCACGCAAATTTCGCTAGAGAAAGGAGAAATTTCTGGGGCGACGAAAGAGGCGATTTCAATTTAGCTCAGAAACTTCATTTAGGATTCATTGAGGATCTTTTGCATGCACGTAAATATTTTAACATGGGACAGTCGGCTTTACTTTCCCTCCGAAGGAAGGAGTACGAAGGATTTTTTGGCCCTTGAAAATCCCCGGCTTCGAACGGATTTGAACCTGCCAACATGAGTATAACAATTCGATAAGTGTATATAAGTCATAATCCCCGAAGAAACAAGTTTCTTTCTTGGCTCGAACGGCTCAAAATGAATCCGTTCTTTTTGCTCAAAATGAATCCGCTCTTTTTGCTCAAAATGAATCGGTTCCTTTTGCTTAAAAGGTACAATCGCGAAGACACATGCAATTATGCAAAGAATGAATGCAAGCGTTGTATGCGAGAAAGCAATTTGCTCTGTTCACCGAGTGGCGGCGTGGGCGCGTGCGTGCGCAGGTGCTGCGCGCGCTGTCGCGCGGGCGGCGGTTCGCGTGGCTGCTGCTGGAGCGCGACTGGCGCGACCGGACTGCGCGCGCCCCGCGCCTCGCGCAGCTGCTGCGCCCCATGCGCCACGCCCACTTCGCGCTGCGCGCGCGCATGCACGCCACCAGGTGAGAGGCGCTCGTCACTCGTGGTCCTGTTCTCGGCTCGACAGCCCGATGCGGGCTTTGGACCACCAGCGGTGGCCCAGCTCCTCGGTCATGTGATAAGGGATGAGGTGGTTACCACGAAGACATGGTTGCGTAGGCTTCCGCGGCCGGAGTTTGTGTTATCTAGGCTATCCGGAACGAGCCGCGTCACTGACATGGTAGCTAACGTTACGCCAGCACTACGCCCTGAGGAAGGCCACAATGTGCTGCCGTAAACAGCTAGCCTAGATAACAGCACAAAGTCATCCCTTCACCGTATGTACTGCTCTTTATGATCTTACGGTGGGCTTTCTCAACGTCACACAGCAATAGATACTGAGACATTTGTAAGGAAAGCTATAACTTTGGCCCTGCCGGCAATCGAACCCGGACTTCTTGGCTGTTCGGGTGACGCCGCGTCGTTGGCTGAGAGACCGACGTTTCGCCTGTCATATTGCAGGCATCGCCTGTCGTTTTCAAGCCAAGAAGTCATGAGCACGAGCAGCGGAAGCTTACGTGTACAATCGAACCCGGAGTTAAGCCGTGGAAAGCGAGCACGCTAACCAACCAGCCCCCCGAGAGGGTAATAACCAATCCATGGACAATAAAAAGAGTGAAAAGGTGCAGATCAATAAAGATCAATCATTTGTGTGGGTTATTAGGAGAAGAATGAAGGTAGAGTCGGAAGCAGCTGTAATAAGGAGCAGAGAACCCGGACAGCCAAGAAATCATGGACTAGAGCCGCGGAAACTTACGTTTTCATCGATTCTTTGAAACATCAATGTTTTAAGATTTCTTGGCTGTTCGGGTGACGCTACATCTTTGGCTGAAAGGCCGAAGTTTGGCCTGTCATGTCATATAATACCTGACGCGCAGCATCGCGGTGGCACTGCCCTAAGGAAGCCTGCGAATGACTGACCTCTCAGCCAACGTCGCGGCGTCACCCGGACAGAGCCATTAACCCGAGCTGCGGTAGCTTACGTTTCCATCGATGTTTTAAAGCAGATTTAGAAACCTTTTACATTAAATTCGTGCGCAGCAGAACTTAATTTGACAGTGGCTTATATGTTAATTTATAATTAAAATTTAACTGAAAAGAATGTTAAAAAGCTCCTCTCCATGTACTAAATACCAGAAAAGACGAAGGAAATACCAGGATATTTGGATTATCTCGTGCGAGGGATAGTTTGCTCGATGAAAATATAACAAACTGAGTTCGTGTGGATCCAACAAAAATCCTTTAGTGATACCATCAGTTATTATTTCGTTTTTAAGAAGTAATAATACATGTAGTTTTATAAAATTATGATTATGGGAATTTTTCATCTACAAATATACACAAAAAACGAAAACATAAAAACATCGATGTTAAAGAATATTGACTTCAACACTCTACGTTTAAATTATTTTATAGAAAGATCAGTGTTCTGACAACATCGACATCGATATCGGATTTTTCCCGGCAACGTGTTTCAGAAACTGGCCGTGGTTGGATGCTGTGAACCAGCAGGTGCTGCTGTACCATGAGGCCGGCCTCATCACTAAGTGGAAGGAGGACTTCCAGCGGTTCAAAGACTTGCTGGCGCGCCTGAGAGAAGATAGTTGGGCGCGAGAGCTGGGACCGAAGCAACCGGAGCTCGTCGGAACACGCGTTCTCACGCTCGAAGACGTCCTGGCTCACTTCGAAGTCCTGGGCGCCGGCCTCACGCTGGCGGCGACTCTGTTGCTGGCGGAGGTTTTCAGTGCCTGCCGAGGATGTTCTGAATTGCTCTCAAAATTAGGTAGAACCCAGAGAAGAAACACATTCTGGAAACAACCCCGAACATAAAGCGGGCCACTAGTTTCAAAAATTAGCATATTCAAATTTAAAAGGAAAAAAATAAAAACTACATATTTTGGATTTAAATATATAAAATATTCAGCAATAAATAAATGGAGAAAGAGCACTATAATTTTAATGTAAATCAAGTTAGAGATACTATTTCGCACGGATTAATATTTGTGGTTTTAGACATTTTCTGCTAACTCTAAATTACAATATCTACACGTCTTTACTAAAATTCGTGAAGTGAATCAAATTTTCGAAAAATTGGTTAAAAAGAAAAGATATATTGCAAATATTTTATACCTCCCACCAAAAAATGAATAGTTATTCAGGAAATTTGTAAATTAACATTTTCAAAAATAAGTAAAAGTACGAATAATTCCCCTCACAAATGTCCCTCGTGTAACGTAGCGTGTTACTTTGTCATTTGTCTCCGACTTCCTACGGGGTATCATGTTAGGTGGATAAACTAGCGTAAAGCTTCGTGAGGTCATAGAGACTAGGTCGAGGGCATTTCTGATCCACGGGACGTGGGTTTCATGGAATAGTGTGCATGATTTGCTATAGGTATTATCAACATAATTTCTTAGCTTTTAAAAAAATTAATACGTCTTGTTCACGTCTAAGACAAAAATCTTGCAATTAAATCGTTATTCTTGTTGTTGGAAAAAAATTTATTTCTCATAAGAAGAGTGCGAAAGAAATAGTTTTAATGACTACACACAGGTGATATTTCGGTTTTGACATTGCATTTTTAAATTAATACTTTTGTCGCAGCCGGATTTTTGACGTGCACAGGGCAAAAGAGATATTTAATGGCTTACTTTAAATATTTTGTGATGAGTCTCTACGTACCAGTTACGTCAGTCATCCAGAATTCCTTATCTACCGGTTAGCTTCCTAGTTAAGAGACAAACATCTCGAAACAACTCATTATGAATCATCATGAGTTAAAAATTAACATGGTTTATGGCCTCCTGTCATTCAAAACAAACAGGTAAATAGTTCTTGCACTTACTGAAAAACTGCAATCATTTTGTTCTTAATGCTCCTTCAAAATAAACAACTTGCTGCGAACAGAACACGAAGCAAATCAAAATCTGACGGACATCATTTTTTACATCATGCATGTTCCTTTGTATCTCGATCTCGAACAAATTTTCATGTGCATTTTTATCAATCTATGTTGACTTATATCTGGCATATGCTGTGATATTGTATCTACAATAGTTACTTTTTTGTCTTCAAAACAAAAACTAGTGGCAAGTCGTCAATATTAAAAGAAATTTATAAGTGGAATATTTTTCTTAATATTATGACACTCTACGAAATTCATCTCGTTGGAAATATGTTGAATGGATTTTGTTGCTACACATTTGAGGAAGAAAATCATTATTATGTCAGCAGTAGTAATCATATAGCATATTCCACTTGCAACCTGGATGTGCAAAAGTGGAGGGTTCTGTAAATTATCTCTAATTCATGTAGAATTGTTCGCAAATTTGTGCACTTTTCGCGTAATTCTATAGAAAGTACGTAGTATGCTGTTTTAGCAGCACTAAATTTTTTGGTAAACATCCTATAGGAGTTGAAATATGAAACTATCATTAAGGGCTCAAATAGCTTTTAATAATAAAAATCCTATATTATGAAATAGTAACTCCTTACCAACATGTAGGAAAATTAGTGGTGACATAGAATGGCACAGACTTTCTTCTACTACTTGTTTTGCTGATCTTTTTTGTCTAGCCTATCTATTCAGCATTCCACTACCCGCTTAATAAGAATGTTATAGAAGAAATACCCACGCCATATTCACTTAATTTCATTGGTAAATTTTGAGTTCTTTAAAACCCTATGTGTATTTTAGGGTCCTAGCTTATATTGTTCGGCAAAGAAAAGAGAGATGATTTAAGAATCAATGTTTTTTTTTTCTGTATCTGGGCATCCAAATATTATTTGCAGCATTACATAACTATCTCTATACTTCATATATTTCCGCAAATGCTACGCACTCGTGAAATAAAATACTGTATAGAAAATTCAATAAATAAACTCAATAAATTATGAATTAGTATTTACTTTAATTAATTAATAATTTGCTATTTCGTTGAGGAAAACACTGATATCAATAATGATAGAAAAGTGGCTTACCAACGTGTCAAGTTTGCTTTATATATAACTCGTCAGATATCGGCTTCTTGATATTAAAATATTTTTGAAATTGTTTCTGAAGATTTTCAAATTTTGCATGGGCTTCATATGAAGTCTCTAAAAATTGAAAGATTTTGTTCCTGAAGATTAGAAGGAATTGCCAGGCTTTGCTTCCAGCGAGATTGAGGAATATTAATTTTGACAAGAATCCTACGAATAGTTTAGACACTAGTGTGGTTCTCAAACGGGTAGTGGGCAGAAAGGCACAGACACACTCGGACAGATACAGACAGGCACGAACGGACAGGCACATATAGACACAGGCTGTGATAGGTACGCAGGCACGTACAGACACACAAATAACGCAGCAGTCTATGACAGACAGACTGTCACATTCTGCCATAGACAGACACGGACTGTTACATTCTGTCATAGACAGACACGGAATGTCTCAGACACACGTTGCCGTCAACTTTAAGTCTCAACAGACCGCCAGAGACCGTCGGAGTACGACGTTTTGAGAGAAACAGCTTTGTCGGCATTAAGGATCTACAAAACGTGAATTCCGACTACGTTACGTATTAAAGAAAGTAATTTACTACACTCGGAAATAATAAAATTTCTCTTTTAAGATATCAGGCAGTTCTGTCAAAAAAGTGGCATTTTCCTTCGCAGCATTACATAACTTACAGCAGTAAAAACATTTCTGTTCGTTGATACATCATCCGACATATAGGTGCAATGTTATTTTATTAACTCGAAACACGAAGCTTTTTATTTTTTCTATAAATGACCCAATTCTTAATATCTAAACTTCTGAACGTCTAACAAGGTCGCACGTCACCCCCTTCCTTAGGGCGCAGAAAAGTCTGGTAAGAGCCCACAGACCCAAAATTTACGACGTCATGTGTCTTCCCGGAGAATATCTCAGTCGGAACGAGCGACGGAGGGGCACGAATTTGTATTCATTAAAGTTAAAAATAGTTCGGAAGGTATGTAAAATACTGTACGAGCTATATATTTCCGCGGAAATTATTACTGATAACAAGACGGATGGGTGTGTGGTACGATGAAGAACGAGAAAAATGGCAATGGGAGGGCTGCTAGAGAACGGCGGGAGCGGAAAAGGAACTCATGGGTAATATAGAACGAGATAACGTAGTTAAAATAACGTGATAAAGATCTAGAAGTAATAGCATGGTAATGTAGAAAAACGCGGTTATGGCGAAGAAAGAACAGGATGACACCCAGAAAAAACTGGTCGACTTACGTAGCTCAGGGCGCCATCTGATGTGACTGCAGTGCCTCTGACCGGGAGGTCCTGGAGTTGCGGACGGTGCCAAATTTTGGACACCTACATAGCTAGGTCTAGTTCAACTGCTGAATTGAGGAGACTTATAGTGGTCGGCCTTTCTAAACCGATGTTTTCTGTGGTCACTCAGTTCGAAACCAGCCGAATGTCGCAACAGTATACCAAAAGAGCATGCCACGAACCGTGCGCGATCATTCCTTTATCTTCCTTGTCCTATCCTTCCCCTTATTTACATCCACTTACACTTACATGTACAACACTAACATACTTGTCAAGAGCTTGTCCCAACTGGCGAGATGTTTGACTGGTGGGAGATACCTGTTTAGGGAAAATCCATGCCAACTAACGCCGGATCTCTCCATTCAGAGGAGGAAGATCACCACCTTTCGCAATAAACTATGCAGTACACTTACAAGACTACTTATCTTAGTAGTTGACGTGCCTGGAATCACTAATCAATCATTCAGAAAGACCGGAACGATGGCGTAGATAACGACCCAGAAATAGCGCGAGGCCGACGCGGAGGCGGGCGGCGAAAAGACGCGATGGCATCGCATTGGCGAGCGGAAAGGACGGCGTCCGAGCGCGATGAAAGTTCACCGGGGCGCGCCGAGGTAGCTAGCAAAGGTCAACGAGAGGCAGCAGTAAATCAGGGATAATGTATGCGCGGGCTGCCCTGGCGGCGAGAGGGCGACGACGCGCAGTTAGCGTGCGGTGTGTGAGTGATGGTACCCCACGACGAGCTCCCTCCTCCCCGTGCACATGGTCACTTGGGTGTTCCACAGGGCTCGTAGATCCAATAAACATATTACTCTGCATCTGTATACTATTCGTTTGGCCGTCGTTTCTTGAAGAGTTTTCATTTACTTTCTAGCTTATTACAATAACATTATATATTCCATATTAACATCCTGAAAGATTAATCAAATTGTTTAATATTACGTATTTGTCCGCTAAAAAGATCACTATTTTTATTTATTATTGTTATTATTGTTGTTATTATTATTGTTGTTACTATTATTGTTGTTATTATTGTTACTACTATTGTTATTATTGCTATTATATTCCAATATAATGATAAGATACGTTTTATTACAGAGTGGATGCGATTGAAAGTTGATTATATTTTTATCCTGCGTGTTTTCCCTTGGAGAATGACGGATAACTTTGAGGAAAGAGGACTGTTCATACCTTTCTGATGTAGGAATAGTTAGTGAATGTACGTCTAAATAATGGTGTTGCTCTATCATTTCTTTGAATGTAAGAAAATTCAGCTGAGACACGCTTCACAATAGTGTAAAAAATAATTTGCAAACCTCCGCAAATTGCTAGGATAAATTCAGACGCAATTTGGAGAAAAATTCTTGACCGGATGTGCTCTGATTGGTAGTTTTTCGTGCTTTCTTCAGTTGTTACCACGCGAACGACGCAGCAGTAAAAACGGGTCAAGGACAACGCGCGATATTTTCATCTTGTCTCATCATGTCCCATCTTTATGTCTAGTGAGGAAGAACACCAACTATGATATAACATGCACTACACTTATTGGTCTAATGGCGGGTCCAAAAACAAAATAGTCAATCTGCCTCCGCCAGTTGTCTGCCGTTGACCGCCGCGTGAGGATCAGACTCCTTGTAGCGCTATAACATAATACTTTGGATGGAATTTATTTGCCCCTTTCAACGGAGAAACCAACTCGCTGTTCCGTTGTGTAATGCAGGATGCACAATACTTGTGTATGCTAGTTCTCTTGATCAACTACTTCTCTTCTTTAATACTTGCATTACAAAATATTAAATTCCCACATTTACAACTATTTACCTGTTCAATTTTCCTCGAATATCCATAAATATCCATAATCATGTCATTAAGCGATAAGTATAAATATATTCTTAAAATAGGTGTAAATATATTATTAACACCTCCAATTGTAAAGAGAATGGTTGTTTCATTATGTAAGAACGGTATCAAATTACATTTGATAGTTTTAATCCATTATGTTGTCAATTGTTTGTGAATCTCTCTTTTCTTTTGTTTCGGGAAATTGAAACACCCAAAAATATGGGACCTATATTAAAACCTACAATACGAGTAGATTTCAGCTGCCCAATCTGTGAAGTAAGTAACACCATGTTCGGTAATCGTATTCAGAGTTAGCTTTACTTGTCATAGAAATTTTAAAAAATTCTGATAAGTTTGAAAAGGTATCAATTAACATATTATTTGTAAGCCAATTGTGTAATCTTGATGTATTGTATTCGTGCGTATGAAATTTCAAAACATTATGAGACTGAACAGTATGAATGAAATTTCATTTCATTCATATTGTTCAGTCAGATTAAGAACTGATATATGTAATGAAATATGTTACATTTTTATGTAATAGATACCTACATTCCGTTTCCCAGCAGCACTCCATTTACTGTCTTTCGAACGTATTTGCAGAAAGGTGTGATCGTGAACTTCAATATCTCATGAAATGTAACGTCTGAATTCGTAGCAAACGCTGGAGACACCCTTTTCTTAGCTCCGCCTTCCAACTGAGGTTACCCCGCACTGAATAGGAATATTACAAAAGAAATCCCGGAAACTTTCCGATCAATTTGGAAGAAAGTAATCTGCGCGAGGGACGGACTTTGTGCAGAGTTCATCGCACTCATTACACTGAAGGGAATAAGGGAAAGGGAGTTCGTCTGAGGCAGTTCGTCTTTTACTCTGACCAACCGACTCCCGCACGGAATCGGAATTGTGCTCGATTCTGCTTGTCTGTCTGTAGGCATAAGACCCTAAAATATTGACAGATTTTCGTTGGTTACTTCCTTGGAATGTTCTGACAAAAGATACGAACGCTCCTCATTTTACTGGAAAGTAGTTGTGGAATTATTCTTTTGTTTAAGGCAGACACTTGCGCATTAGGAATGAAAATGAGAAAAAAAATTGTGGATTGAAAATAATTCAGAAGAATAAGAATTATTGACCCTGCATTTTAAAACTTCAATATTTCTTCTCGACTCGCTAACACAAAATGGGTTTTCATTGCTGTTAAACAATAACACGTGTCTCTGTGCCTCCCATTGGTTTTTGAAGGGTCCATTTTTTGGCCCATTTCCCATTATTTTTCTATGTTCGTGTTAATCCTCTGCATTAATAAATATATTATTTCTACAATGCTATTTTTATTTACTATAGTATTTCAGTTATATCTGTCAATGGTCACCGTCCCTATCCCGAAACCGCTTGCTCGTCCATGTATTTTACCCCGTCTCTACTTCCCATAGCCCTACCCCTACCTCCCATAGCCCCTCCCCACCTCACATCGCCGTGCCATGTTTGCATGTCATGCATATTTTTTTGTATGTTTTCCCAAGCATTTAACCATTCAGGCAGGGGAATTAAGGAATCATTTCTCAGTGATTACACAGGACATTTCTCAGAGATTACATGGAGAAATATATATTCCAAATTTCCTAGTTTAGCAGTAATTTACGACGTGTGTATTACTTCAATTAGGGTTGTGTTTTATTTAATGATATTGAATGAAACCAAGTTCAGACAAGACACATGCAAAAATGAATGCAACAATCTTTCACGAATCGATAACTTTTTTCGCAAATTATTCCTCAAATGAATTCGTATTGAAACATATTTTTAGAGCAATCAATCCAAAGGCTGCGACCTCGGCGATAAGGCTTCTTTGGCTACCAGCTCTTCTTTGCCCCCTGCGTTCCATGCCGGCACCAAATGCTCCTCTGAGAGGCGCGGCGCTGTAGCCAGGTGGAGGGTGGTAAGTAAAAGAGAGTGAAGGGAAAGAAGGGGTTGAAGAGGAAGTGGGAGAGCGTCGTCAGGGAAGGGAGAAGGATGGAATGAAAATGGGGATGGAAATGAGAAGAAGGGTAAGATATGAGGAGAAGAGGTAAGGATGGATTGGGTGGGAGGAGGAGGAGGAGGAACCGGAAGTCTCCCTGCGTCATCGATCATCCCGCGCGGCGCCGCAAAGTGCTCTCGACCGAAGGAGAAAGGGTGGAAAGAGGAGGGGGTACCGAAAGGGAGGGTTGGGAGGGGAGGGGGTTAGGATGGTGGAGGGGCGAGGGTGGTGAAGGGAAAGGGATGGCGAGAGGAGTGCTGAACGAAGGGGAGGGGTGGTGACGAAGGGAGAGGGTGGCCATGGGGCGGAGGAGAATAAAGGTGAAGGGATTGGCGGGGGAGGGGTGGTGGGAGGGGACGGGTGGTGAAGGGGAGGGGAGGGGGGTTCGAATGGGAGGAAGGGGAGGGAGGAGGAGGAGAGGAGGAGAATAGGAAGGGAGGATGAGGAGAAGGGGAGGGAGGAGAGGTGGCGAGGTGAGGAGGGAGGGAGGAGGATGCGAAGGGGGGAGGGGGTGGTGAAGGAGGGGTAGTGAATTGGAGGGGTGGCCAAAGGTAAGTAAGGCGAAGGGGAGTGGGTGGCGTAGCAAAGCGCGCCAGCGGGAGCCGAAGTCTCGTTTGAAACTCTCTGGAACGATTCGACCTGGAGGAGGAAGATTTTCGGCTTCGGCGCTTGCTACATAGCTAGGTCAAATTCCGCCTCTGTCTGGAAGAGAGCTCTAGTGGACTGATGCTGTTGTCGATAATTCTGGGGCTGCTCCCATCAATATCTGTCGAATGCGGGAGCATTTTCGTAACAAACGGGTCATGGATCGACATAATTTCTCCCACTTCCTTGATCTATCCTCTCCCTTTACGCACTAACATGTACGTGCACTTCACTATCACACATGTTGGGACACTAGTCAGGGACGTAGAAATCCTGGGGCGGTGTTTCGCTGAAGGAGATTTTTCGAGAGGAAAATACCCCCCAAGCTAGTGTGCAGAACAGCTCCGAATCTCAACATTCATTTGGTAGAATGGAACACCGCTACCTGGAGGAGGAAGCTAATGACCATTGTAATTGCCATGTATGGACACATGAATCATCAATCGTATGAAACTCGTACGTCTAGGATTAGGGATATGGAACAGGTTTGTCAAATCGGTCTAGCCACCATTACAAAATCAAATCAGCTTTTTGTTACAAATGTTTAATTTATCTCCTTTCTACGAACTGACATAGATATAATGTAATGCTGCAGTGGAAATCGGCGATGTCAACACCCCTTTAATTTAAATACAAGTTAAGGTTAGATTTAAGGATTTTTTTTAGTAAATTCAGAAATTGAAGAACCTGATTATATTTCACTGCGTTATGTACGTTACGGTCTGATATCACTCATGGTTCCATTGCCCTACCTCCCGTTTCATAGCAGACGGACAAAGTGCCGAAATCGACAATGCGAGGAAGTCAGGAGTGGATTGCCCGGGTAATGAAAATATGACCCTCAACCATAACGAAGGTTCGAGTTGTGGCTCTCAAGGCCTTGCATGTTAGACACCCCTGATGTTAAAGATTCCTCAGGATCGTTGCGGTGCAAGCGACCTTAGCCGGTGGTCTGGCAACGAATGCGACGAGAACGCGACGAATGCGACGAGACGAGGCGAGAAGAGACGAGACGAGAAGAGACGAGGCGAGAAGAGACGAGGCGAGAAGAGACGAGGCGAGAAGAGACGAGGCGAGAAAAGACGAGGCGAGAAGAGACGAGGCGAGAAGAGACGAGGCGAGAAGAGACGAGGCGAGAAGAGACGAGGCGAGGCGAGACGAGGCGAGGCGAGACGAGGCGAGGCGAGACGAGGCGAGGCGAGACGAGGCGAGGCGAGACGAGACGAGACGAGACGAGACGAGACGAGACGAGACGAGACGAGACGAGACGAGACGGACAGATGGTGCCCTGGGGACCCCTTGTACCTTCCACCTCTGCATCACCCTCCTCAATCCGAGAGGCCTTGTGAAACCCTATTGTAGCGTCTTCGCAAGCGTCAGCACTGCCAGGAATGGGCCAACTAACCTTAATAACCTACATTCTTTATTAACAACATTATAGTTTTAATACTTCACAATACTTCACAATGTTCTAATACATTGGGTACTTATGTAAATATTCTGGAAATCTATCCATAGCTAATCTATAGCAGCTATCGAAGATCTGATAAGCTATATAGGTCTACTCACTTTGACCTCTCAAAGCAATCAGGTTATTGTTTTATGTTTCCAACAACTTCTTCTTTTGCTAAGTAGAACATGCGACTACTTTACTACACTATGCTCACAAGAGCGCTCATATTCTCCTTTATAAATCCAAAAGGGATTCTACTTTAGTAAAGAAATTAGCTTTTCTTCAGGGCTTGAGTTTATTAAAACGAACGTTATTGGTTTATGCTGTTTATGAATAACGCCCATTCCAAGTACAATTATAATGATATTGTTCTAACTGACTCTGTCACTCCTTATCAAGTACACCTAAGACAATAATCCTACTCGTTCACCCAAGCTTTTACACATGTTATGCTGTTTTATGTGTTATAATTTCAATATTCTCTGAATTTCTATTATGTTTATTTACAGCTTTGTTTTGTTTTTTTGAAAACTTGCTGCTTATTAACATTATTTTTATTGTTTGAATAATGAGTACATGACTCAGTCGTTTTTAGTTTATCGAATGTATTTTAAATTACTTTTAAATAACTAGATAATGTAATTTAAAACTACATCGAATCTATTAAACATTGGTTTAGGATACTCATTGAGCACCTACGCTTAGTTTAAATCAGAAACTATATGAAGGAAGGCATGTAGCGAATGTCTGTTTCGGAATCGGGTCGGGCTAGCTTGTGAGATGTGAGGATTCAGGGATGTGTGTAAGTATAATATAAGTGCAATTCTCTATGGACTTGATCATTGGAAATGAACCATGAGGCGTGAGTGGCTAATATTAAATATTTGTTTTGCATTATTTGTATTTCATAGATGTTTGTTTGTGAAGTGTTAGTCCTCTGATTATTGTCTAGTATACGGTTAGGGCATTGTGTAAGGAGAGACTGCTTTTGTGATTTAGTAGTGGCTTTAGCTGAATTAATTTAGTTTTTGTTTGTTGAATTTTCGTTTCTATGTTGAATTTTGTGGTTAATCGAAGTGGCAGAGTTGGAGATGGAGAAAACTCCACACGTCGAAGTGTACCGACTAATTGGACTTTTGGGCATGCACTACACTTTTGGGACTAATAAGCACAGCAGTCCACATGATCGGAAACACGAAAGAATCAATTTTATAGTCCATCCTATTCTCTTTAAAAGTTAAGTATGCATTATAAGAAAATCGACCCGAGAGTTTTCGTACCATTCTTATCTAAAGCTTCCTTTTCTCCCCAAAGAATTTCCCAAAATGCATTAATATATTCATTACGGAAGTTAACTGCGCTAATGTAATAGTCTCAACATGCAGCGCTTATCCCTAGCTTGTCCGCCTATACTCGTTGGTCAAACGGACCGCAAATCCGTTTATGGGTTTGTCCAGGGTGCAAGCCGATTTCAAGTAATCATGTTAATGGACTGAAACTTTCAGACCTCTCACTAACATGCAATTTCCCCGGTTTCCGTTTGCTCTCCCTTACTCTTCAATCATTCAAGTAGTTTTACTGACAAGGTACATTAACCATTCAAACTCTTTAAACTGTTTTGTAATATTCAAAACCAAAAAAATCGTGAAAAAAGTGTCTTATCTAACATGAAACTGTTGTGTAGTATGTGTTGTGTGATTTCGGTAGCATTTATTGTTGTTCATAATATTTTTAAACTTTCATCACGTTTTTTGCGCGACTTTATCTACGAGACAATGCCTTCTTTTCTGCATTAAAGGACAAACATATGTCAGGAATATTTTCCACCTGAATAATGTAGGATTCCGCACTTACATTGTTAACATATGATTACTGATAATTTAGGTATTACGTATTAAATGTTTGAAGCGATTGGAAGTGTAAGAAATCTGCAAATGCCCTTTTTGAAAATTCCTTATCATTTCCACCTATAATTATTTTTTTTTCCAACTTTCAGTAATTATAACATCGGATCTCATTAAAGCATCTCGTCTATTTACCACTCATCAATTAACACTTACTTCACTTTTTTTTAACATTTCCCTTATTATATCCATCCCTTTATTCAATCATCGTAATCTAACTGGTACCCAAATTTCCAGACTCTTAGTGACTTTACATCATGATCTCATGGTAGTAGAGGTACGTAGATAAAATAAACTTTCACCAAAATTATATTTAAAATCAACCTTTTTTATGAAAGACATGAATTTGAAGTACCTATTTAATTTAATGTTACCAGATCACAGCAGTTTGCTTTCATATATGCCACGCCATTGACTAGAGAAAACAAAATGCTCTGAATTGTTATGCTGGCTCTGAAGCCAAAGTCTTTGTTTCATTTGGGCCTGATATTTCAAAGATTGTGACTGATGCCGTTAAAGTGATATTTTGTTTCTTCTTTTTTAATTCAGAGCACAGCCGGCTCATGGATTTTAATTAAATTTATATATTATCTTCAGTTTGATTATCTGTCAAAAATTGCTTTTCATTATTTTTCACGCGATTTTAATTACACCGAACAGACATTTTTTAGGCTTTCTCAGAATAGGTAAGCATGTAATGTGATTCCTCGATATCGAAAAATCAAGGAATGCGTTCATAATTATGTTCGTCAGTCTTCAAAAGCAGTGACACAAGGTTTTGTATAAAAATACGAAATGTACTTTCTTTTGATTATCAAGTTGTCCGTTGAGAACGAATTAACGTTAATTGCAAGAAACACTCTTCTGTATAAATAAGCCAGCAAGAGAAAATAGATTATCGTTAGGAAATATTGGCACTACAAAATGGCATGTTAATGTAACGTTCCAAGAGTATTTAAATTTTTCCTGTGGGAACATTCAAGTCTGAATCCGTCCGTCCGTCTGTCCGTCCGTCCGTTCGTGCGTCCGTCTGTTCGTCCGTTCGTCCGTCTGTTCGTCCGTTCGTCCGTCTGTCCGTTCGGCCGTCCGTCTGTCCGTTCGGCCGTCCGTCTGTCCGTTCGTCTGTCCGTCAGTCCGTTCGTCTCTCCGTCAGACCGTTTGTCCATCCGTCAGTCCGTTCGTCTGTCTGTCTGCTCGTCTGTCCGTCTGTCAGTACTTCAGGCGACAGCCGCGAATGGGTCAGTGCCTACCAGCAACATCTCGGCCTCGCGATCCTGGGGTAAGGGGTTACATGTGGTCAGCACAAAGACTTCCCCACGATGTAATCTGCTCGTCTCAACCTGAGAAGCAAGTTTTTCCATCGCCTCACAGCAAACATATACGGGGACATTGGCAGGAAAACATACACTATATAATCTACACTAATATAATCTTGCTCGACCGAGAATCGAATTCGGTATCTCATCATGGAAAGCGAGCACGCTGACCAGTGAGCTAAACCGCGAGGGCAGGTCTAGTTACTGAATGTACATGCAAGTCTATTTTGTAACTAACAGAACCTGGCGGACGATGTTCTGCATTATCTCCCTTTCTCTCTCGCTTTGTCTCTCCCACTACCCCAGCAAAAATGTAATACAATATTTAAAAAGATCTCATCCTGTAAATTACAGTGTGATAAACGATATAATTGAGGCCAGTGGTCTCAAACGTTTAGTTTTTAATGCCCTAAAACGTTTATTATTAACGGAGTTATTTAACGATATAGCTTTAAAAAATGCTGCCAAGTGGGTTGCGGGTTGCATTTGACATGACTATTTAATTTTGTTCTACAACGCCATCTAGAGAATTTTCCCAATGTTTTAATAGTTATTCTACTATTAAGGAGGACTATTAATCCAACAAATCAGAGATAATTAAAGTTGTATCACCCATTCTGGAATTATAAATGCTGTAATTAACCCGACTTTGTTTTATACATAGAGATATTTTTAATCAGATTCTTGAATTGAAATGTTCTAATGTAGAAGAAAAGCAATTATATATTTCAAATGTTGTTTTTGAAATGCGATTGTCAGTGATGAAATTAGGTACAATGCTTAACCTGCGGTGCCGAAAGTAGATTTTCATTGCGTCCTGGCCAGCAGTTTAAACAAGCGGCTGCAAGTTCCAACCGCGCTCATAGTTCTTTCCCCATCACACCCAACGCTGCGGCGCAATTTTCTTCACAAGAAGAGAGTCTACGACAGGTATATCACCGGGCTCAAGCGGAGACAGCTGTTGCATTATCTGCTCACACATCGACTCTCACTATAGTTTGGCCGAATCTGTGTTTGTGAACAGGCCTTAATTAAATTGGTTGTGTGATTTAGTTTTATTCCTTTTCCTCCCTGGAGATATCCGTATGTTAATTTCAACCACGAATACAAACCTATAGAAGACGTGATTGATGGATACGGGGAATCTGGAAGTGCTTATGAAAAAATTGGCGCGTGGCTTGTAGAGGCAGGCCACTCCGTATTTATAGCAACTCGTATTAAAGCAGAGAATTTCAAATTTATTCAAATACACTAACATTGTTTACATGCGTATTATGTGTGGACATATATATTCTGTTTATAACCATGATGTATAAGATAACTTTTAGCTGGAAAAGTGAGAGAAACTACTGGATCCTCTCATCATTAGATGCATTTGTGTGAAAAGATAAAGTCAAATTCCTTCTGTTTGTTTAGAACTTAGCACTTATTTTACATATTACAACGAAAAATGTATAAAATTGTTGATTTTAGGAAAGCAAGCCAAGTTGAGCGATTATTCATGGTAGTATTGCCTTATTTATTAGCGACAAATTCGTAATAGGTACAAACAACTTTGAAATGCTCATTTCCAAAACAGAGTTGTTTTTTTTCTGAGAGTTGAGAAAACTAACAAAACCTTCTGTTTACACAGACATAATCCTGTTGCTCATATCTCCTCCACGTTGTCCTGTCTTTTTGCAGTTGGTAGGTCTCAGCCTTCTTAGCTCCCCCTCTCCTTTTGCAGCTCTCTCCTTTCGCCTTTGCTGCGGGAAGTTGCGGACGGGGCGGGCGAGGCGGAGGAGAGCGCAGTTGCAAGCGAGGCAGAGTGGAGGAGAGGGCGGCCGCTTGGTCGGGGCGACACGTCGGTTGCGGGGGCGAGGTAGGCTGCACGCGGGTGGAAATGGAGGACGGACGGCGGGGGCGGTGATTGCGTGGAGCGAAGATGCCTTGGTGGAGCAGCGGTGGACAATGGCAGAAAAGGGAGGTACATGTAAGGTGAGTGGCGATTCGTGGGGGAGGGGATGAGGCGGGGCGGAGATAAACGGGATGGAACGAGAGGAGACTGAGACTGAGGTGAGGAAAGGTTTGCAATGGTTCGATGGTTGTGTGATGAGAAACTGGTGATGCAGGTTCGGAGGCACGCCAGGGTGGAGACGGAAGTGTGAGGGGAGGGGTTGAGGAAGAACGGGGAGGAACGCCGAGACGCGGGAAGGGCAGGGGATGGGAAGCGTGCGAAACGAGGTGAGCGAGGCGGAACACGGAGAGTTGGTGAGAACAGGTTGACGTGTGGACCGGAGAGGTGGGTAGCGGGGAGTTGTGGAGGGGGCGGGATGAGTCAGGGCGGGGCGCGGAGTGCCGAGAGGTGTAGCGGGGCCGCGCGTGGCGGGGGGAGCCGCTAGCGAGAGGTCTGAGGGTGCGTTCTGAGATACGCCCCAATTATTTGCGCTGTAATAGCGCGGGCTTCCCTCGCCTCGCCTTACGAGCGCCGCGCCGCGCCGCGTCGCCTCGGCCTGTATCTTACGCAAACGGCGTTGCGCTCCCCTCGCTTCCCCGCACCCCTCGCCCCGCAAATTTCGCTCCAGCTACCGCCGCCGGCGCTGTAACCCCTGACGCCTCGCCAGCCACCCTCGCCACCGCACTATCGCCCTCACGCCAGCCATCGTCATTCACTCGCCACCCCCCGCCGCCATATTTAGCATTGCCCCCGACGCGGGCGTCGTCATTCAACCCGCAACCCTGATTGTTGTATCTACTATCGCTCGTCTCACTATCCCAAACGGCGAATTCACCGCAGCTCACGACATTCAACCCTCGCCGCCATCTTGCTACTGCAAGTCATATTAATATTATTGTCAACTCGACTTCCCAACCATTATCTTCACCGATTTGCTAACCGCCATCCTAACAACGGCCTTTACCATCATTCTAACCGATGTTTAAACTGCTATTCTTGCCGCTGACTTAACTTTCATTCTAATCGTCCTCTTAACCGCCGTCCTAAACTCCATAACTAACCCTAAAGTTCTCTCGAAATGTTATTCTAACAATTATCCTAGTCGAGATAATGGTCTTCACTCTCATCCTGGTACGTCAACGAAAAAGGTAATGGCTGCTGCCTCCGCCGCTGTAACCGTACCTTAGCTGCGACCCTCTGTGCCATCTACAATTTTCCTCCCTTTTTCTACACTCATTCAGCCTCTTCCTGCCATCACGTTTTCTCTGTAATCCTTAGCACAGTATTTGGCAACCTGCACCGCTTAGTCGCTGCAACAATCTTCATTTATTTACACTTTAAATCACCACTTACCGCATCCTATTTTTATTTTCATCTCACAACCTTAACTTTTCATTAGCTGACGAACTCTTTGTCGATGGCGCTTAGTGTAAAACCCCTGGTGCCATATCCGTCGATATTCTCACTCGTGTACTCATCGAAAGAGAGGAACTTTCCAAAGAACAGCTGCGAGAGCAACTTACGGTGTAACTACGAAACGAGTAATAGCAGCATTGCACCATACAAAGTCTCATCTTCTTCGTCTTAATTTCCCTTTCTTTCACCATTTTCATTTCTTGAAGACATTGCAAAGCAACCCCATTTACTGCAAATTTCATTATGTTAAAAAATTAAATTAGTTAATTTTCCAGGGATTCATGTTTCGTTGGAATGATGATCAAGCCATGAAAACGAAACTTCAAGCGACCTGTGATGAGGAACGAGTAGAATTAAGAATGTCTGAACAGACATTGACCAATAACTTATCGACTTCTAACTGAAAACTGATTCAAACTTTTTTGACTTTCCTATCATTATTCATTTTCAATTTCGCCTATTTAATTGTTTTTCATCGATTCACCCAGTATTATATTCTAATTCTGATTTGTTCAAACTTAATATTCGCTTAGGTTATTAATAATTATTTTTTCAGCAAACATACTAGTGTTTCTGGGACGCAAAAAATATTCAGTATAGTTTTTATGTTTTTCTTATGAGCGTTTTCCCATTTCTTTCGTTCCCTTCTTATAATGGTGACGTTTTTACAACTACAAAAAATGCTCGCATGTTAAAATCTTTAAAGTGATCAAATATAAAATTAGCATTACCTAGACAACTCCTTTTCCCTCAATTTATTAAAATAACAGCTTATCAATAATTAGCAAATTCGTTCATGTGGCTAATAGGGTTTTATGGTGCCAATAAATTTGGTTTTCCCGGATGTTTGGCGTTCGTCCTGTGATTGGATGGTAAGGGCTAATGGCTGCTTCACTGCTGGAGCTGCGAATATGGCATTCCTAGCGCGACGCGTGGCTTACTCAGGCAGCCCTCCTCCCGCTTTCCTCCGCACGCAAATAACTCGCCCGCAGGTCAGGGCAGCGGCAGCAGGGGCGCCGCTGGAGGATTTGTCGCCACTGCTTCGTCGCACACTGCCCCTCACCGCCCCACCATTCCACGCCTCGGCACGCCCACGTCCTGCCTCACTCCGCCCCTCACTGCCCCGTCCGCGCTCGTTCTCATCCCAACCCCGCTTCTCACGCCTCGTCCCGTCCCACGTCCGTCCCGCCCCGTCCCGTCTGTCCCGCCCCATCCCGCCTGTCCCGCCCCGCCCTGCCCCGTCAGCCCCATTTCGCCCCGTCCCGCCCCGCCCGTGTCCGCAGTCTCGCCCTTCGGCCCCGTCCTGCCCGTCCCGTTCGTCTCGCCGTCCCGCCCGTCCTGCCCGTCCGCAGTCCCGTCCGGTCTCGCCCCGTCCTTGCCCGTCCCCGCCAGTCCCGCCCAGTCCTGCCAGTCCCGCCCGCCCCGTCCCGTTTTGGCTCTGCCCCCGGCCCGCCCCGTTCCGTTCCGTCGCGTCCGGTCCCGCTCGCTACGTTTTCGATCCACCTCTCCTCGTTCTGCGCCCGCCCCGCTCCTGCTCCCTTCTCACCCCTGCCGTTTCCCCCCGTCAGCCCCGCCCCACCTTGTTCCAGCCTTCTCTTCTGTCTCTGCCGCCTCACCCGCTCTCCCCCGTCCCTTTCCTCCCCACTCACTACACTTCGCCCCGCCACGCCACACTCCGGCCCGCCACGCTCCCCAAGCACAGCTTGGGGTTGCAGCCGGTTGGAATCGACCTCCTGTGCTGTGTTGCGATCCTGAGCGGGAAGTAAAGGGGTCCATTCGCGTTCGGAATAAGTGCAAGTTTTACCCGAGCGAGGTTAGGAAGTCTCTTGTTTTCTCATTTTCTGAAGGCACTTGTCGCGCGGTTTTTACCTTCAGTGTTCACTATGTATCGTTATAAACGGGACGTCTAATTTTCATGGAAAGATCTCATTTCCTTTCGGTGCTTGCAGGTTCATACCATGGTACTTCAGACAAAGTTGTTGTATATCTTAGGAACGAACTTCCCTTATCCGTTATTCCAGACGAGAAACATGTTCCACGAACCAACGATTAGCAGGAGGGTCGTCGTCACCATCTAGTTTCTTCTCTCTAATCTGAAGTTGTGCTTTGAATACCTCTCCAATTTCTATTGAAGAACTGAAAAATTAATTTGTATACTCTTTTGCAGTTTTGAGCTTCTAACTTCATTACAGTAAGATAAAAACTTCACATTTTCTTACCTTTTCAGTGTTTGTGCTGGCATTCTGTCAGGCCTATTTCTCACATAAGAACTTTTTTCATTTTCTTCGTTATCGGTTATTCGCGTTTCTTCTTCACTCTTGAAATTCTAAATTAATAAATTATTTTACGAATTTTATTTGCGTGTACGCCAATTAAACAAATATTATAACATTTGAAATATTTGATTTTATTGTTCAATAACGGTTTATTTTAATGTTGAACTCATTCACTGTCTTTCATTACATTAGAGACTTTAAGTGAGTAAACTGCGACTCTAAGTAGCTGAGCCAGTTCTCGGAGGCGCTGAGGAACGCAAATTTCAAAGCTCGCTAGAAGCACTAACGAGATAACTCGCATGTAATCCGGCGTTAAGATCGGAAGAGGACTTTGCAGCAGCACTGCATTTGCTGGGACTCATATTGGCTCCGCCGCTCCCTTTGTAATGAAATACTAATCCCACCGGATTATCTTACCTACCCCACGGAGTGGAAGTCCTATCCACAAATGCTAGGAGATAATGTTGCTACAGCGAGCTTCCACTGCAAAGGCAAGAGCGCAATGATAACGATTTAGAAGTACGTAGTAAAACAATTTCCGAGCTTCAGTATTAGCTTGTAAATAATGAATAATACACCATAATTTCAACAACAATTCTATCCACATAAATAAATTCGAGATATTTTCTACAGCAAAACGTCGATAAATGATATGATAAAATACTGTATGTAAGAACGGTTCATATTAATAGACCTGACCTGACCATAAAATATACGATCAACGAAAAAGCAGAAGCTAAACCATTCTTATTGACCTTTCCGACTTCTCTAACGTTATTTGCCTTAGAGTAGGTATTTTTACGTATGTAAACTAAAAACGTACTTACGTAAATTATGTAATTCTTAGGTATGCTTTCATGAGTATCGGTTTTTTTATTGATTGAAACTCAAAAATACCTTACTAAAACTCTTAATAATAACTCAAAATATTGATGATTTATATATTTTGATTTATTGTTAAAATTTACCAGTAAACCAGCTTCCAAAATGCTTCTCATCTATTGTTCGTACTCGTTCGAATAGGATTCGACTGTGTCCACTATCTCGGAAAGACGACGGAAACCTGCGATAGTTCTTGGACGAGGCAGAGAAACACTAGCACTCTCACTGTGTAGTATCGTTGTTAGTTCCTCGTAGAATACCGTCGCGTCAGTTTGCCGTACACAGTACTAGTACTCAGTCGACCAAATTCTCCGTTCTTAGAACTTGGTAATTTATTAGTATTATAGTAGTTCAGTTCGTTATCATTTGTATGCGAAAGCAAATTATTCCATGAAGTACGACATCGCGTGCAGAATTTCTTGAAGTATCACCTTAGTTAATATCTCGCCCCAATTGCAGATGGGATTTGCTTTGTAGGTTTGCTACAACCCAGAAATACATTTCTTCTTCTTTTGGCAACTGCCATCAGAATTTGAATGAAAGTTGGTGAAATTATGCGGCAGCCATATTGTTCTGCACTAGGCGTGCAAGGTTGAAACCAAGTACATGGAAGAGTAATGTGCGAGATCGTCTTCCGAAACACGGAGAGAACTTGGAAAATCGGCATTTAGTTGGCTCTGCAGAATTATGAGAGGAAACATGGTGGCTTCTAGCAAATACGGGTCATCACTTGCCAGAACACGTGAGAGAATTACAAAACATGCATGCTCTTGAAACCTTTCATGCTTCAGTATCAGAAGCGGGCAGATTCTCAGTCAAGCTTCACTTAATGAATTTAGTGCCTAGTTGTCTTTTTAAGTAGTCTCTTTTATTTCGTGCGGCACATTAATAATTTTTTACTATCATCTGCGACAAAAAAAGCATAGAATGTTTTCTTTCTTTAGTTATTTGTTTAGTAACTTTGTTTAGTGATTACATACATTTTTTAAAGAATACTAATAGGCATTTGGAGACACGTTTACGGTCTCTCTCTCTCTCTTTCTTTCTCTCTCTCTCTTTCTCTCTCTCTTTCTTTCTCTTTCTTTCTCTCTCTCTCTCTTTTCTCTCTCTTTATTTCTCTCTCGTTCTTTCTCTCTCCCTCTCTATCTCTCTCTTGCTCTCTCTCTCTCTCTCTCTCTCTCTCTCTTGCTCTCTTTTGCTCTGGTAGATGAAGCTTTTCCAAGAACATTTTGTATAACTTAAGCGGTTACATTACATCATCGTTTCATCATGCACTATTTCTTATATGTAAAATTTAAATCTATGGGCAGTACGAGTAAATATAATTTTAGTATGTGTAGTGCGGTAATAGTATAAGTTTAGTATGGTATATGTTCTACAGACCAGCATACTCAATGTATATTGTACTATATTTTTATTCACCTTGATTTGTTAATAGAAATTTTTGTGTACTCTGTTTATATAAGTTGCTTTTATTCAATGTGCATCATAATAAAGATATATGTCGAACATGGAGATCACCAAGAGAGGATTTAAACGTTGTGGAAAGTAAAATCTAATTGTCTGTTGAATATCTTCGATTTATAATGTATTTTTTTACACAAATTCTGCTCGTCTTGACATCACTGCCACCCATAAATATTACTAGTAGAAAAGTATTTCTGTTTGATGTAGCTGTTTACCTCCAAATGATAATAAAATCGTGTCATTTCATGTTTTTCAATTTTTATTGAGTTCTATACTCAGTATTATTCTTTTTTAAATGCTTCAAACTGATTATTAACGTTTATTGGAAAATGTTTCTTAGTTTGTGGGTAATATGTTTTTGATGCGAGTGCCAACTATAAACTACAGTGTCACTAACAGTTTCAGGTAAATGAACTGAAATGTTCAGAATAATTTATTAACAATTACTTTTTATTAAATAATAAAATTCAGACTCTTTAGATTTCATAGTACTTTTACCATTCCAGTTATTATCGGCAAAATATATTACTTTGTTGTACAGTTATGACTTACATTTAGGCCAATTATTTATAAAAAAAATGGAGAATTTAAAAAAATATTTGATCTCTAAAAGTGTAAAGAAATCAAATGTATATGGGAAGACAAGAAAGACACAAAATTCTTAATTTTTATTTTTCGGGAAGGCAGCTACCTTAATTAAATACGCTTTTCCACGTGTGTTCCATTTAGCCCAATGCTTTAGGTGTTTGCAAATGAAAAAGTCGCGGGTGCTGCGATGTTCCTCGGGCGCTGAAGACGACCCCGCTTGCGTTCGCACGCGGCGCGGGCTGTGTGCGTTGCGGTTTAACTTTGGGTCCCGCCGCCCCCTCCTCCCCACCCGTGCACCTCATCAACCCCGAAGGATATGCGCCGCCGAGAGCTCCTAAAGAGCGCGAAGTTCGCAGGGCGAGGGCGCTCGCTCCCAAAATCAGAAGGCAGGGCTTGTGCCGAAGCACATGTGGAAGAAAGTCATCAAGGAATTCGTAAAAGATCTCAGATCCAATATGAGCGAAAAATCAAGATATCAATCTCTTGTAAATAACGCTTCCGTTTCTTTTTGGGGATAATAAATCACTATTTGCTACAACTGAATAAAAAAGGCAACTTCTGTGCATCGCTACCTGTAGGGGATGTTCGTAATTTTTTTAATATCCATTGCCATCCATATCCATTACCAAGTAAACTATCTTTAGTGAAAATAGTAGTTTATGCAATTAATTTGTAATGTAAATCATTATTGTATGAGTGCATGTTTTGAATACGAGCGACGTAAGAAGCGAGTTATCAAATTTGTACACATACAATAAAGCAACATTATAAACGAATTGCATACGCTATTTATTGTACTATAGCATTTTAAATTTATAAGCGAATCAAACTTATTTTTTCGAAAGAACTTTCTTGTGACGTTCCGGGTATTGGAGATCTGTGCGAGAAAATGGTAATCGGCTGATCCGTTTACTTCCACTTTTCTCTCGCTGATTGACTAAATGTGTGATGACGCAATCTTTCGTGCCGTAAAATGCCAATACGTCATCTTTTGTGACGTAAAAAGCCTGATTATAACGATTTATTGCAACAGAAAAAATCGTTAATAATTCTGGAATAAAAAAATATTTTTTGCATTTGCACTTTTTTGGACATTTGTTTCTGGGCTTAATAACTTACATAATGTACAAAGAATAGACACAACACAAATATTTAATTCAAAATAACTATACATTTTCATTTCAAGCTTACTATTAAATCAACATTAATAGTGCAATTTTTGCAGTTATTAGCCACGTTACCTGCAGATAATACTATACAGGAATATGATACTGAATCATGTACTATTTCTCATGCATTTACGTTTATCGTGAAATTGCAAGACTGTTTCAAGAAAAAAATCTCTATTTTCAATATTATAGGTGTATGAAAGGGTTCAAAAACTGTCAATGTTTTGCGTTTTTTTTAAAATGAATTAATAAAGGGGATCTATGATGTTTTATAACTATATTTCAAATTATTCCCATAAGAAGTGTATGGAAAAATTGAGGAGCTAATTTTTAGAAATATCCCCGGGGGCTTCAGTAAAGTATCAACAAAATTTAAAGAACTTTTCTAAACTCGAAGAGCTTCATGTCGAACTGCATGGATTCGGGAATGACCATTTTGAAAAAAAATCTTACAATATTTTAAATTATCGAAATAATTGTTAAAGTTGCGAGTGCTATCCTCGAAAATTTTAAAGTGAAGAGATCACAGTTTAAGATCACAGTCTGTTCACGGCCATGTCCTCTCATCAGTTCATTTTCCTTAAATTTATTTTCATTCCGTTCTTCATTTGTTATTACCGAGTTTTGGGGGATAAACGTTATGTGCATTGGATTGCATTGGTCTCAACCGCAGCAAAACAGATATAACATTGCACTCTTTTTTTGAAAACTCATAATTGTGACTTGACTATTTATTGTTTAGGGATGTTCTCGGTGACTATTGTTAGAAGGCAAAAGCTTATGCTGTATTTTTTACGCATTGTTTCTTACACTTCAGCTAACTTTGCTTATTGATTCATTATGTGCTTTTTTGTCATGAGCAAGCAATCACCATGACTTTTGATCGTGATAATGTATTTAGTATTATTATTATTGTAACCTAAAACTGTGAAATAAAAACTGCTGTATCAAAAAAAAGAGAATTAATACAAAATATTGTAGTCCTCTGTTGGTACATATTTCAATTATCTTTACTGCAAAATACTTGTGCATAAACGACATTCAACTCGCTATATTAACTGAGGAGTTTCTCCGCAGGGATTCAAATTCAAAATCAACAGAGAAGAACAAGACTGATTGACATGTAAACTAATTAATTGTCAAGCGACCTCCGCGCCTGCAAATACGCAGGCAACTCAGGACTTTGCTTCGGAGGCGGGTTTATCGGTGACATCATAAACACAAGCGCAAACTTGCGACGCGAAGTCTGCGCAGGTGCTCCTCAGATGCAGGAGATCAGCGGTGTCCAAAATGCGGGTCGCGCGCCACTTGTGGCTCACGTTCAATTCGGTCCGCAAAAGTTCTTCATATAACTTGAGTCTTGTTTCAGCAAAATATGCTGCTGAACAAAGCCACATAAAATAGTTAGCATTCTACTTAAGAACACTAATTAAAATACTTGAGTGTAACACTGTAATAAATTAAATATTTCAACAAATTTGGACTTAACTAATTCTGCAATAACATAGTGTATTATACTAATTATAAACAGTATTTTACTTACCAAAATATCCAAAAAGTTTCTCTCCCGAAACGCAGCATGTGAAGAGCAATTACATAATGTCAGACAGCCTCTTCCTTGTAGCATTCCTTGTTGTGCGAAGATTGCAGAGCAGGCGCCGCTGCTTACATAGGTAATACTGATAAATATCCCACATTCTTCTTTGATCCTATCCTTCCACATTTTTCGATTCAGGGTTCTTTAGAAGCCTACCTCCAACACGGGCCTACAGACCTTATCGAGAAGGCGCGCCTTACAGGCAGTCCCGTAATGCACCTGGAATTTTACCCCACTTTCTCAACCATATGTCGGTATCAGTTACTATATCTGAACTGTTTGGGGGGGAGTTAGATCTCGTTCGGGCGAGTGTTATCGGAGGGATTTAATTGTGCCGGGCATACCGCCAGGGTTCTTTTACAATCCATAAGTGACAAGGCTACTGTGATTTTTCCGCCCTCTGAAAATCCGGGTACCTCGGTGAGGCTCGAACCCGCACACTGAGGGTTCAGAGGTGAGCTTACCCCTCATCCACCGAGTAAGCTAGCCCCTCACTCATCGAGACCCCAAATCCCCATGCAACGTCCGACAATCAGATAGACTCTAAATGAATTCATGTTCTGTTAATTTCATATAGTCAATAAAGCAAACATTGTATTATTAATCAAGAAAAATATATTTCTTTCCTTCTCTTTCCAGCGAGTGTTTTACAGCGTTTGCCATTTCCCGCATCCAAGTCACCATTTTGTTCTGTCTGTGCGTCCAAATCTTCCAAATGACTGGATATCTTCGCTTCCCATATAGCGTTTCCCCAAGTTTTCATCGGGCTTCTTTTCTTCCTTCAGATGGTGTCAAATCCCATATATTCAACGGCCATTGCATCTCTTCCTGTTTTCCGCCAAAGCGACCTTTCGGGAGATCCAGCGATACTGAGTAATATACGTAGTAGCATAGAAGAAAATTATGTAATGGTGCGGAAAATAGATTTCGATTTTTCAACGTTAATACATGTTTTGGGATCCCCTGATACCGACAAAGTGTTGTTTTTTTCAAAACGTCGACCCGTCCGCCCGGTGTATGTGAAGAACATTAGCGTCTAAACCATGCGTCCATGCGTCCTTGCTTCCAGTCAGCGTGGTCGTGGGTTCGTCGCTTCGACCACACAAGCCCATTGCAACGCTCTGACAGTGATAATAGTGATAAAGTGACAGGGATAACTGTTGGTCTGCGGTAAGCTCTGCAGCGTGCAACTAACAACCAATATTACTGGCGTTTACAAAATGAGACAGTAAGCTGCACAGCTCGCTGTGTGGCGTCTATCGTCGTCGCGCGATCTGCTCGCGCGTTGCAGCCATTCAATTTATCGTGCATCTCTCGTGATGCGTGGTTGACGTCCAAATCTAGCATGCTGTGTAAACTTTCTTGTATCCATTGCCACCAACAGCTGACGATTGAGGTGTCCGCACGAGACGGGTGGCTTGCCGTGAGGATGAACCTCCCCCAATCCCACGATGCAGCCGCTCTCGAGGTCTTCTAGCTCGGCAACCTCCTGTCAAACGTAGGTGTATAAAACGCATAGCTGTTACTCTGGAGACGCTTGCCGATGGCGAAATGGCCACACTTATTTTGACCAATGGGTCCGACGTCAGACCGTTTGCCTTGGGTCCAACCGCCTATCCGTCCATCCTTCCGTCCGTCGTTCTGTCTGCATCTGTGAACAACATTAGCGCCTAAACCGTACGCAGTACTTTTTTTCAAATCATATGTTGCACGATCGAGACCCTGGGAATTTGAAATGTTTTTTTTTTTTAATTTTTGAAGGCAGTTGACATGAAGCCCCTAGGATGTTTAAAACTTTTCTCAATATTTGATAAAAATATTTTATTTATATTTTCCCGCGAGTTAAGTAAAGTATGTATGTACTTGGTGCGGCAGCCCGTCAATGGGCTCTTTGCGGCACTTCTGCGTGATCGCAGGGGTTCTACTCGTTATTAGGTAAGTGTACCAGTTCTTTTGGCTCTTCAGTGTATAATGCACGTATAATCGAGTTCGTCTCCTAGCCTCATTTGCCTTCTTCGGCTATTAAAAATAAACACAAAGATATTTCTTCCTTACTTAACCTCATAAGAAGCGGTTGCGCACAATACAAGGCAGAGAGCAAGGAGCCAGACTGACTCAGAAACTGTCCGATGTATCTGATCCAACCGTAGGTGGGTGGCGTAGTTCACGCCACCCACATAGAAACAGCCAACCGGGCCGTACCGACTCACTTAAATGTGTATGTCTAGTTTATATTTAGTGCATCATAATTGCTAATTTTGAAGTTATAGGATCAAATTCCACTGTATCAAAAACAGCAACGAAAACTGAAAAGTCGTCCACTCATTCTTATACTAGTACGAGACATTTTCATCCACGCAAAATCATGAATAAATTTTATCACTTCACCCATGAATGTTAGTATGTGTATTAACCATTTATTGAAATCAGTATTACTTAGAATGAAGGCTGAAATGCAGTTTGTGTTATGATTCGTTCACGCACAAGTATACACAGAGGAAAAGAGGTCTGAGGCAAACACGAGGCAAGAAAATGAAAGATTTCCTGGAAAGCATTAAGAATATATTTGCGTCAAATTATTTTAAGGTGTATTTGCAAAAAGGGTAATTATGCAATGGACAGACTCAATGATGCTTTATGTCAACACGTGGGTCGAAGGCATAAGCCTAAAAGATAGTTTTAGAAATTATAAAAATAATCAAAAAACACCCTTCGTTCTTCTTATTCAATAAAAAGTTGCAGTAATTCCTTGACTGTACTGCAATTGTAGGCGGCTTGGCAATTGTAGGTATGTGGTGTGTGCCTTACTCGAGAACCCTGGATGTGCGCATCACTGCAGGCTGGGCACCCCTGCGGTGGATGGTGTTTCGTGCAGTGGCGGGGCGGAGGAGAGGTGGGGTGCGGTCGATCTAGGTAAATTTGTGCTCCTCGAGGAGCACAGCGACGTCTCAGCCGAGCAGGATGCGGCGCGGGAGGACGACGGAGGGGTGGTGGCAGGGGAGGAGGGAGGAGGGGAGGAGGATGGGACATGAGGATGAGGAGGGGTGAGGAGAGTGAGGAGAGGATGGGATGAGGAGGAGGAGAGGAGGAGGAGGAGGATGAGGAGGGGATGAGGAGGAGGGAGAGGATGAAGGAGGAGATGAGAGGAGGAGGAATGGAGAGGGTTGAGGAGGAGGATATGAGGAGGAGGATATGAGGAGGAGGAGGAGGAGGAAGGATATGAGGAGGAGGAGGAGGAGGAGAGGAGGATATGAGGAGGATGAGAGGATATGAGGAGGAGGAGGAAGGAGGAATACTGAGAGAGGAGGAGGCAAGGATAGTGAGGAGGAGAGGATATGAGGAGGAGGAGGAGGAGGATATGAGGAGGAGGAGGAGGATATGAGGGAGGAGGAGGAGGAGGAGGAGGATATGAGGAGGAGGAGGAGGATATGAGGAGGGAGGAAGATTCAGGCGAATTCATGGAGAGGAGAGAAAAGAGTAAGTGGAAGAATTGAGAAGAGGTGGAGATGTCAAGCCAAAAAGAAGCAAAGGGGTGACAATGCGGATTTAAATCTGCAGCTGTGACGAAGGAGGCCGACAGAGGACGAGGAGGCGGAGGGACGCGAGGCGACGAAAAGAAAAAAAGAAAAGTATGTGAGGATGGTGTGAGTTAAAGCAGGCGGAGTAGTCGGTTAAAGCAGGTGGGGTCGCCGGTCTGCGGGGAAGGCGAAATGCGGCTAAAGGACGGGGGCACGAGCGATTCGGGGGTGCAGGAACATTTGCAAAAGAGGGGAGGAGGAAGACAGGGCGATAGTGACTTTGCCAAAAGGTATGGTTGAGGCGGCGACGGCAGAGGCAACAGTGGAGGTTCTGTATACAGCAATGGTGGCGGCAGGGGGTCGGAGTGTGCAAGATCGGCGGAGTAGACGTCGTGGCAAAAGGTGCGGAGCTTGGGAAGAGCGTCGGATGCGGCAGAAGCAACAGTAAAGGCCCATTCACAATGCAAACATAAGCATACGCATGGTGTTAACATAAAAGTTAGGACTACGTCCATAAGCGGACTCATTCACACTGCGTTCGCATAAGCATAACACGTAAGACAACTTGCAAGCTTGCAAGCTTCAAGCTTCTGTGCTTATGCTTAAGTGAGACATAAGAAATGAACCAATCACGGAACGGTAACTCAAATCGAGAATCGAAATTGGAGAAAAGTCGATAGGAGAACTAACGCCATATGGGCCATGGACACAGTCGATTCCTTGAAATCGATTCTCACATCCAACCAATAGTGAACCAGAATGTCTCACAGCCAATAGAAACTTATTTTGCTTACGTTTATGTTAGATATTGTGAATACTTCAGTCTATCACTTATGTTAATGTTTATGTCTAGGCGTTATGTTGGCATTGTGAATGGGTCTTATAGGTAGTAGTGTAAACAGCAGAGGAGGCGGCTTGAGGAACGGAGTCTGCTGAAGAGCGGAGACGACGTCGTGGCAGCAGGTGCGGAGGGGGGAGGGGCGTCTATTGCGGCAGAGGCAACAGTAAAGGTGGCGGTGCAGACAGCAATGGAGGCGGCCCGAAGGGCGGAGTTTGCGGAACGTCGTGGCAATAGGTGCGGAGGGGGAGGGGGCCACGGAGGCGGCAGAGAGCATCGTCTACTCCGGGGAACATCATTACGTGCGGGCGCAGCGCCGCCGCGCCCCGCGCGCCGCCTGGCGGCAAAATGAGCAATCTACGGTGCTGCCGGGGCTGTTAGTGATTATCCGCCACTCATCGCGCGCCAATCGACTGCCTGAACGATGTTGGGGACTCTTTGGACTTTCATCTGTGCGCTTAACCATGATACGCCTCGGTAGGTGGGGAGGGTGGAGAGAAAAAAATTTTCAAGACACATTTTTGAGACTAATCTTTGGACTCTTTAAAGTTTTATAGCCGTTAAGATATATCTAACTTCTAGACATTATGAAGAACAAATAAAAAAACTTAGTAGTCCGAGAGGAATGGCGCAACCAAATGTGTGAGCTACATTTTCTGTACTTTGTTTTCATATTCGGCTTTATTCATATATGCATAAGTGAATCAAGATTTCAATCTTTTTATAAAAATTCACCATTTATTTCATAGCTATGGTTATTCTTTTCATAAATAATAATAATAATAATAATAATAATAATAATAATAATAATAAATTGTCTATATAAGTGGCAATGCTCAGGTTATTAAGCTTGCTTAAGCCTCTCGACATAATCAGGTATCAAGTACGAGAACTGAGCGCCGAATATCACCGAAGAAAGTTACTTTTGTCATTGTGGTGCAAACAAAAATTGCCGTGAAATGAGAACTAAATGTTATATTCACGTCCGTGTTGGTTCGATAGAACGGACTCTACTGAAATTTCGAAGAATATTACGTAGAAACGAGAAAAAATAAATTGTAAAAAGTGTCTTTTGTATCTCTAAGAAGTTCCATATTATACCCGTAAGAAGGCTTTGGAGTTTTGCTCCAGATTTGTATGTTTTATTACCTTCTTTCACGCTAATATTACTTCTACATACACAATCACATCATATCATTTCCGCAGATGACCCGATGTTGAATGTTTGCCATTTCTCTATGGGCTCTGCAGAAAACCTGTCCTATACGTACAATGTTTCGAAAAAATTAAGTCCGTTTTACTTGTACAAAAACGTAACTAATCTCGTTTTTAAACTCTATATGTCTCTTAGTTAAGTCTCGGAGAATTGATGTTTCAAGTTTAGATACCTAAAAAAGAGCCCAAAAATAAGTTACTTGACATTGATAACTTGTGATGATCCCCTGAAGGTAATATATTTGTTTAAAGAGTAACCGGTAAAGTAAAAATGAGCACTTAAAAAAAGGTTGGTATTAATTGTTTTCACTAACATCCGATGTATTAGAACATGCACATGATAACTAAATATACTGCTTCTACATTTGTTGCCATTCCCGGGGTTGTTTAAACCAACATTGAAAGTAAAGAGATTGAAGCCTAAACGTCGAAAACACCTTTCTCCGCAGAGAAAGCCCAGTGAATTGTCCAAATTTATCACGCGTGGGGTGAAGAGAAGTGGGAAGAGTCCATATCGGAGACATAATGCGCGCCGGGCGCTAACTGAATTGCCTCTGAGGGCAGGCCGCGACTCCTCCCACGCCGCCTCCACGCGGCCCCTATCGCCCCCCCCCTCCACTTCCCTGCCGGTGACAAGAGAGCGTCGTAATGTGTTCGTGGCGCGACGTGGCGCCCATGCGAAGAGGGGAGGAGGAGGAGGGGGGAGGAGAAGACGGAGGACGCGCGCGAGGGGGAGAAGTTGAACGCTGGCGGTCAGAGACAGCCACGGCGGGGGAGGGTTGGAGGTGGGGCGAGAAACGGTCGCGTGGGACAAACAGCGACAGGGATCAAGGGAAGTTAGCACGAGGAAGAGATGCTAGTATGTGCGGAACTAAAGGTAAAGGTGGAAGGGGGGTTGTGGGATGTGACAGTGTGGTGGGGGATTGACCGGCGCTGAGTGTAATGATAGCGGTGGAATGGGTGGGATGGTGCGGCAAGCCCCACACACAGTGGTTCAAAAACGAACTAGAAGTGCTACAGGATGGCCAGGCTTTCTCGCATTAGTTCGTCTTCTAATCTATTTCGTCTAGGGTAGCGTTTCGCTATTGCACTATTCGCTGTTCTCAATTGCTACCTCGCGGTGCCTAAAATATATGTTTTCACACTTGCGCAATGTTTGACCTAATTGTAGAATTAATATATGAATTCAAGATTATTATAGAATAATAAAAAACTGCTCCCGCATGCAAATGTCCATTAAAACATTAGAGCCGTTCGTGAGAAAGTGTTTGTGTGTATGAAAATGAACAAATTTGCGCCCATTTTCACAGAAAACTTTTGAGTTTTTGAAGAATTTCATAAGAAATGATATGAAACTCATGTACTCCTTAATGCATGAATTGTATAAAACCATAATGTAAATATGAACCAAGTAAAAAACGCATAACACATTAACATTCGTTAAAATTTGTAGAATTGTTTCAAATGACATTTGTCTTTTTATTCAATGCATTTAACACAGTCCGTCCAAAAAGGCTACAGAAATCGTTTGGAACACTTTTTGACATAATCGTGTATTTAAAATTGCCTTAGTTTCAAGAAAATGTATGCAAAAATACCATATTTTGAAAACAAATTGTGCATGACTTTGTTTAAAGTTCTGCTTTTAGTTGAATATAACAAAAAATGTGAGCTATATTTTCCTTTGTTATTTTTATTATCTCGCGTACTGCTTATACAGTATAGAACATAATATGGTGATGCTGCGGGAATAACGGCAATTTTTTGACTGGAAAACCTCTATAGCTAGACACTGGAACCAAAAAAGTAGATAAATCTTCCTATGTTCCTATGTACAATAAATTATTGTTGTGTATGATATAGTGTAGTAAATTACTTGTATATAATAAATGACGTGCAGTTGAAATCCACGTGCCGTTAACCGTTTGATTGATTAGTGGTTCCGGGAGCTAACGTCTGCAAAGCACATTAGTCCTATAAGTGTAGTCCATGTTTTAATCGAGTGAGGTAGCGGTGACCTTCCTCGCTGGATGGAGAGATCCGACGTCAATCTTCTCCCCGGCTTGAGAGATTTTTCTCTTATCAGCTATCTTCCATCAGAGGGGGCATCGCGGCAGCCACGACAAGCTCTATGTCCTTGAGTTGTCTCCTTTCATGGGTGGTAGTGTAGGTTATGTAAATGTAAGCGTCTGTAAGGAGAGGTGAGGGTAGCATAAGAAAGGACAGATCGCACACGGTCCATGGCCCATTTGTTAGGGTACTGCTCCTGCAATCGCGTGGCGTTTATCGAAAAAAAAATCGTCAGAGCAGCCGACCGCTAGAATTCTCCTCCATGCAGTAGTTGAATTCGACCTAGCTATGCAGCAAGTTTCGAAAATTCTGCTGTCTGTAATCGAACCCTAGCATCCACTAAGAGACACTGCAACGACATCCGTTGATGCCCTGAGCCACTGATGCCATAAGCCATATGCCATAAGCCGAGCCCTGATGCCATAAGCCGGTACATGCTCGTTTGAAAATCAAAGAAAATGTTCTACACGCGTTTCAGAGGCCATCCCGGCCCACTGTGAAGTGACACTCTCGCCGTTAAGAACGACATCGCTACTGTGACCTTCAGCCCGAGTCCTTCCTTCTGCCTTTGGTTCCTGTGGAACGATGATTTCATGGGAATTGCTGGTCGTCCCTCTGCGTTCGCGTCACTCAAATACTCTCTTGATCTCTTCCTTTTCACTATTTGCCCGTCCGCAGCAATACTTGTGTTGAAGAGATTTATGTATACATGTTTACTATTACCGTTTAGGTAGTTTTAATATTTTGGAGGAAGAAGAACAAGTTCCTTTTTATCAAGACATTAAAATGATTTTTTCAAATAAATGTTCTTTAACCGTCAGCGCGAATCCAGGTATATGTCTGTGGATATTGTGTATTCGTTCGTGTCTACCTACCTCTCAAAGTACTTGATCTTTGGTGATCGGATAATGCTAGTAGCACCTCTTATTGTCGCGGGAATGTCTTAGAAATGGGGTTATTGCGTGAGGACAGGGATGACAAATTAGAAAATCTAGTAGACTTTATTTTCAATAAAGAAGTGCGTAGTATTACTGAATCCCTTTGAAGATTTCTTAATCTAGACGCTAATCTAAGAGGCACTTAAATGAAAGGATTCACATATGATGAGATGCACTGTCAGCAAAAGCATGAAATAAAAACAGAGAACACATTTAGTTATTGAAACACTCGTACAAGAACTGCATTAACAGAAATAGCACATGAGCTTAGCAGACATTTTCCCCAGAGAGGCTTTTTTTCGAGAATCTCACGTTGTTTGTCCGGCTTTGATACAAAGAAGAAAGCTTTTGGAATAAATTAAAATATCAAGTTCAAAACTTAGAGTTAAGGTTCATAGTGGCATAAAAATGTTCGGCTCAGTCTCATAGCATCAGGTAATATCAGGGTTGAAGGAGACCCTGGCCTTTCTGAAAACTTCGAAAGATGCCCTGTAGCCTTACGTAATAAAACATGGTCCGTAAGAATATCTTTAATTCCATACTTTTTAAAAACCGCTCAGTACTCTGACCAGAAAGAGGATCTCCCCATTAGAAATAATGGTTGTCAGCAGTCTTCTACATTTTCATAGTTGCATTAAAGATTGCGCCCGAAAAAGAGTTTGCTTAAAGGTTTTGTTTCTCATCTGATATTTTATATTTATATCAATGACAACTACATTTTATTTATAATTTGTTGAAGTTTCTTCCCCGAATTGCCTGGGTATTTATTAATCGCAATAATTTATTATACAAGAAAAGTAATGGATTTTATGTGCAGTGTACCTTCGCCTTATCCTCAGCAGTCCTCGCCCCTTCCAACGGCTCTGCTTCGCTCTCCCCCGCGCACTTTGCATGGCAACGCCCAGCCTCGCTCTGCATTGTGTAGCTCCCTTTGCCGTGCCTGGCCCCTTCCCCAAACTCGTTGGTGTGAAAATATGTAATCAGAAGAATTGATAATATTCCCTACTACTTTCCAGAAGGTAAACCGGGTGAGGCGGCTCAGGGCATCAACTGGTATTATTGCAGAACCTCTGACCGGGAGATCCTAGGTTTGAGTCCCGACATTGGCAGGATTTTCGACACTAGCTGGTCAGCTAGGTCGAATCCAGTCGCTGCTACGACAAGAATTCTAGCGGCCGGCTGCCCCGATCGGTACTTTTCCGTGTTTTCTGCTATTGACATCAGGCGAATACCGGAGAAGTACCCTAACAAACGGACCAGTGACCGCGCGCGATCTTTCCTTCCTCTTCCTTGTCCTATCCTCACCCCTTACTTACACACACTTACACTAACATGCACTGCACTACCACACGTATCAGGAAACCGGTCGGGAGCTTAGAGCTTGATCCGGCTGTGGCGGTGCCTCGCTGGGAGGAGATACCTTCTTGAGGGAAACCCCGTTAGCCGATGATAGGTCGGCGCCGGATCTCGCCATCCATTTTGGGAAGATCACCACCATCTCCTGAGGAAAAAGCTGCCCTACACTTACTGGAATAATGGCCTTTTCAGTTGATGCGCCCGGAATCACTAACAACCATCCAGTACGTAAATACCTTAAGTTATCCTAAGTCAAATTGCTTTATTGGAATTATTAAAAACGCATTTAGTAGGGCACTTTATGCGCTTTTATAAATGATTAATACACTTTGCTTGATAGCCTCCATATTTTCGATATATTTGCGTTAAATCGTACACTTATGTTTCGCATTATGTAGAAGAGAAAGGAAATTGATAGTCTTACGAATTCTCATGTAGGCGTTAGTAACTTTTGGACAAGTGTACAAAATGGATGTCACTGAAATAAAACTGTCCATGTGTATGCTACAAAGAAACGCCGTTTATAGAACAGAGAACAATAATTTTTAAAAAGTAATGTTACTTCTGCCCCATACAATACTCGACTTTTCAATGAAAAACTTTCAAAATTGGTTAAACATTTTTACGAAATTAGCTCACAAAAACACAATCAAGAACTGTAAAAACAATCCAAAGTATTTTTATAACATTTTAACAATTACATTATATTACAACAAAGTAGTTATTGCGAAACAATTGGGCAGACCCTTCAATTTTATTTGCATAGAGAATATTGAAAATTGTATTAAAGTAATACCAAATTTAATAAATAAATTGTAACTTTAGCTATAGATAGGGGAACTTTAATATATATATCTCCCCTGGGCAACTGTTATTAATAATAAGTTGTTATAGAATACTACAGAAGTTGTCCGGATTCCCAAAGCGTTGACGTCGGTAGGTTGCGTTCCTTTAATGGGTTCCAAACGCGGTCGAGGGGGGCGCGTTCTAACCGCGCCTCGGGATCCACTCTGCCTCCCCTTCCCTCCC
>BOPP01000006.1:17505021-17519860 GCA_017312745.1 Gryllus bimaculatus | reverse complement strand
GGGCCGAAAGGAACTAAAGAACGGCAGGAGACAGAATAGAGAACGATGAAAGAAAGTGCGGTTGTTGGGCGCTGTTCGGAAGGTATTGATACTCCCTAAAACTGAAGGGTTCGGGTATAAAACATGGTATTTCTTGATAAGTAGTATACATCAGCCTGTCTTTAAAGAATTGTACTTATCTCCTCACCTTCAAGATAAATAAAACACGGTAACCCACTTGGATGCGAGATGTAAGCAACATAAAATTTTTGCTAGAAGAGGTGTAAATGGCGAACATGAAGATGACAACAGCCGGGAGACAATTATGCACCGTAATTTAGTACTCGATGTCACAGGGTATGGACAGCAGATGAAGCATATGAAAATGTTTAGATCACATAAAATATAACTTTGAGGGTTAAGATCTTTTACAACCGAACCCTTCAAATATTGTTTGTTTATCCAGTGTATAAAGAAACGTCATAAATATCGTTAAGTAAAATTGCGCGACTTTTGGAGTGTTAACATTAATACAGAATATTGAAAAATAACTCAAATAAATTCTAAAGTATGAGAAAAAGTGTGTGGATAGATGGGGTCAGATTTAGGTTTCTTCTCCTATTGGTAACAAATTTAATGGAAAATATCGATAATTTTGATCAGAAATGTTGACGACAAGCAATCCGTCACACACTTCAAACATTTGTCGTTTGACACTTCATTTAAGCGTAGCTTGAAAACGTCCGTCCTTGATCCTAGAATTTGGTTGTACAGGCATACAAAGATACGTTCCTCCAATCTTCAACGTGAGATCTTTCAGGACCTTCGTTTACATTTTGAGTACATCGTATCGCAGTATGCAACTACTTTATGCGGTCGGTAGGAGACATGCGGAATTTCGAATTCTATGAAAAAGTAAATTGGTAAATTAAATACGCAGGGTCTAAGAGTCATTTTTTGATCGTAATATCTGTCTCTTGACTGTGCCATGATATATATTGTGTCATTCTTGGTTCAAAATAAAATATTACTCTTCTCTTTCTGTCTCTATTTCATCTCTTTCTCTCCCTTTCCCACCATCGACCACTCTTCTGTCTGTCTGTCTGTCTGTCTATCTGTCTGTCTGTCTGTCTGTCTCTCTCTCTCTCTGTTCCTCCATCTCCTCATCTCCATCAGTCTCTCTACAACTCCATCTGTCTTCATCTCTCTCCTCTGTCCCTCCCCCTCTTTCTGGCGCAATAGCTCAGATCACATCTGAATAAAATTCCACATTGTGAAGGGATAGACCAAATAAATAGGAACTTACCGTATCGCCCGTCTTAACAGAACAGAATAGAGAAGGATTTGACTGAACACATAAAGCAGAATTGAGGATGGAAGTTTCGAATCACCTGCTATGGGAGCCACTTCTCCGACATTCACTCGAAATTAATAAGAAATCACAGTAACGGTTAGAGCAGTCAACCTGCCGCCGTTGGACCTTCTACTTAGCTGAGGCGAACCACTGGAACTCGTTCCTAGGAATATCGAGACGAAGATATTTCATCTAATATGGACATTTCAATCCATTGCGTAATATAATAAGGCACCGAGTTTATATTTACGTGTTTATTTCAAACACCGAAATGGACCAATGGCTATTAAAGGTTTAAATGTAAATGTACCTTTGGATGTGGACCAAAGGAACATCTCGGACTGTTGCTCAAGGAGCACGAACGGTCTCCTCACTGCAGAGTTCACAAGGAAGCGGTTGTGAACACAGAAGTCCTGGGGGTGCCTTGAAGGCAGCCGAGAAGGAAGTGAGAAACACCGGAAGGTTATCCTCACTGAAAGTAAAAGTACGGATAATATTTATTTTCTCTGTGTGGCTACACCTATTTATTCATTTATTTCTTTATGGTGTTGCGTAAAAATACTCTGTGCAATTTATTTACTCATTTTTCTGTGAAGTGGCGTAAAAATAATCCTTGCATCTATCTTATTATCTATTTATTTATTTTTTATTTATTTATTTTTTAATTATTTATTTATTTATTTATTTATTTATTTATTTATTTATTTATTTATTTATTTATTTATTTATATGTGTTTGTTTGTGGTGTCGTGTGAGGGCACCTCGTGCGCGTTTTCGCCCCACTGTGTTCCGCGCAGTCCACAGTGACACGCTGCGCTGGCGCCGTCCGGTTTAATTTAAACTTTGCAGCGGCGCGGCGCTGGGTGGCCCACTACAACACCAGCCGCCCGCCCGCCGTCGCCCTCGTAATTTAAACGCGACAGCGATGCGCCTGTCAATCGCTTCAGACGCCACAGGCGATGCGGCGCGGCGCGGCGGTTTGGTTAGATTTCCGAAAAATACCCGGCCGGGTGGAGTTTTTAACAGGCGCTCGGTTAGTTGCACTGCATTCTCTATGCCTGTTTATCTCTTAACTTTCAGGGTTGTCATGAGAACTACAGGTATGGAGATCGTTTCGTGTATTCTTCCCGTCGACTTTGATCGCCCAGTCCTCCACCATGGTACCAGACAGGTTATCACATTCCATTACCTGATGTGGATCGCGAGTGCTTATACCAAGTGTGATCTTGCTTTACTCACAAGACCCATTCAGGGTTTTTTTATCGGCTTGGTGCAATATTGTCGGAAGAGCGGGCATATGGCTGCATCTAGCCTTGTATCTAGGAATCCCGTATAGCAAGAGACATGCTACACCGGTGCCAAGGGCACTGGCGGTAAGTGAATGAGATGGTGATGAGTAAGGGGCGGATTTTAATGAAATATCTTTTTTTTCTTTGCACTGTAGAACTTACCGATTTTTATGCGTCATTTATGTTGCATTTTTCGTCGATTTCGACTAATACGTTAGTTTTCACCTTTTTATGTCATTTTTACTGTATTTTTAGTTGATTTCATCGATTTTAATATACATTTAATGATACTTGCTTCAAACAGTATTTCAGAGGTGCAACAAATTTTCACCACAGAATTTCTGGTTCTTTCTATTTTATTTCGTCGTTCATACATGTAATCTGAGGTTCCTGTGACCTTTCTCGGTGCCATTGTCAGTTCGATTTTGCAATAAATAAAGGCAGAGATTTTCTTTTAAATAACTGTCCAAACCCAAAGTTTTCAAGCTGAGTTGAAGTGAACAAAAGGAAGAAACTTCGGTCACATCAGTAACGTAATAAACGACTTTAGTTATTCATCTGAAGTGGTTTTGATTAAATTTTTTTATATACTTCTTCTTCGATTTTAGAGCATTTGTAAAGCATTTTTTGATCATTTTTGGCAAGGTTTTTAGAACGTATGATGTAATTTCACATAAAGTTTATCTATAACAAATGTCTATGGCACATATGTTTTACACAAGACACATTCTCTTTATAAGTTAGGAATATTTTGTATGAATGATATGATCTTCAACAACTTGATTTACACCCGATCAATTAAATATAGACGACTAATGATGATTAATTATCAAATATCAGACGTGACAACAAAGATAGCCTAAAACAAGTAGTAGTGTTACAAAATAGCACCAACTTTTTTCGTGAAGTTTTTCTCGTGTTCTCTGGAATTCGGGCTAGCATTACGGCTTCGTTCCACTTCCATTATGACCTCTTCCCAGCTGCTATCGACGCAGGTGTTGTGGGCACAACACTTAATAGCGCCTCTCGCTGTTCATATCGCATCCCTGGAAACATTCCCAATGAAGAACATCTTTACGCTCCTAGGCATAGTATAGATTACCTTGGCGTTCTACCTTTTCATATTAACCCTCAAAGTATCCGTTGACTGTATAAAGGTGCATGTACCGTTGTTCACGGAGTTACCTGGACTTAATTAAAACGTATGTGAAAAGCAGTCATACCTTGAAAAAATATGCATTACGTCATTTAAAGATTTAATTTTCAAGAATAGATTTAATTGAGAACAAAGTATTTAGTAATGTTCATGAACAAAAGCGTCCAAATATTTTAGGGGTTTTTAATTTTCAAAAATTCAGAGGACGTAATTGGATGTGCTCCATTTTTACAAGTGTAGTTTGTTATATTCTAGCAAGCATTTTACAGAAAGAAATGTCAGTACTTTTTGTGACTTTTTTGCAAACTAATTACAGCTTCATTAAAAGAACCCTAAAATTAAAAGATATTTTCCAAATTTGCAGGAATTTCTCGCTCCAAATGAAGTAGGGAATATTACTTTTTCAAAAAATTAAAAATTTTGTGTAGGTGCCAACTAGTGTTGTCTACCTACGGTAAGTCAGAAGTTGAAATCAAAAGATTGACAATATTATTATCAGCGTCACATATCTCTACTCTTTATTTGCACGTACTTCATATCCGTCAAATAAAATGCTGTGCGAAAAAGACAAGAAATACATTGACAAACTGTTATTAGTATTTGTTTATAATTAAGAATTTCCATATTTCGATGAGCGACACACTGTGTGCTCAACACAATGGTAGTTAGGTATCTTTCCAAAATCTCCAATTTGCTTCATCTCTCTCTTTATATCTGCTTTCCTCGCTCTGAAAGATCCATACATTTTTTATGAAGACAGACATTGCTTATTAAAATGCACAATTGTGGTTAATAATAATTTTAATAAAAACTAACATTTGGTGGAAATCCGCCATATTTGTATGGTAACTGAAAAGAAATCCACAAAACGGACTGATATTTGAACCCAAGAATTTATAAATATTTTTCCTTATCTGCCAACTCCTATTGCTTATGTTTCAAACATAATTAACCAGTATTTCAGAATAAATGAACATGCTTTCATACTCACTGACTGAACGCGTATCACTGCCAACACACGTCGTTTGTGTGACTGCTCATGTAGAGAATAAAGTTTGTCTGCTGCAGTGCATTCCATTGCTTAACATTTATCTCCTTTCGAGGAGCATCGCTTCTGGATGTTGCTATTCCTGTCTGAACCGAAGAGTTTTTCACCATTCAATCTGCAGTCATCAGTCTGCAAAAACATTCTTTAGACCTTCCGAACTCATCAGTTAGGCACTTAGTTTATGACGCTGTTATCTGAACTATTGCTTAATGTGGGTTCACGTAACCCGAGGAACTCAATAATAGTCTCTAGACCTTGTCCATCTGTGGAGTTGCGACGGCGTTGCATTGGGAAAGACACTTTCCGAGCAAGAGTGCCACTGAATGACAGCGCGCCGTAAAGCTGTTTTTTTAACAATATCCTCATACAAAGATTTGTGATACATCACAACATTCAAACAATGACATATTTTCACTCCCCCCATCCTTTCCTTTTTCTTTGATTTGTCACAGCCACCCCCTATAAATGAACATTTATATCAATATTTACTAACACTCATTAACATCATTATTGTCATTTTTCTTTGTTTAGCACTACTTTTCTAAGCTGCCGATACGTTATTTCCAATTTCCTTACGATGCCTGAAATCCAAATAACACAATTTTACAAGGTAAAGAAATCGGAGACGAGAATCCTCCCATTATAAATGTACTAGTACATTTGATTTTTGTCCCTCATATACTACCTAAAATGAACAGCAGTGTAACTCTCAGGGTGAAAACGTACCTGTAATTGTCACATGAAACTCCTGGCCGCCATTGACGAGGAACAGGGTCGTAATTTTTGCTGCGTTGCAATATGTATTTTTAGCTGTGTCGGATGCACGTGCGCGTCCATGTATGAATGCGGGAGCGTTGCAGCCGATGCGCGACGGGGGCGTAGCTCAAACAAGCGACGAGCTAATGAATGTCGCACTGCGACAGGGGCACTGGATGTCTCGCGGCGTCACACGCATGTCCTCTCATCTTCTCTCCTCGTTGCTGACCGTCACCTCATTCGAACACTGAACTCTCTCTTTTTGTTGTACACGCTTCATCTTTCTTTGCTCTAGTTCTCCTTCTTTTCTCTTTGTGTTTCTCTCCGTGCCATATTTCTCCCCACCTATTTTCTCAACCCTCTATCTCTTAACCTTTCTATATCGGTTCTCTCTTCATCCTTTTTCTCCCCGTTACTCCTTTCTCTCTCTCTCTCTCTCTCTCTCTCTATCTCTATCTCTCTGTCTGTCTCGTTTTCTCTATTTCACCCATTGTCTCTCTTTCACTCATTTTTCCTCTTTCACTCGTTTTCACTCTTTCTCCCATTCCCCCTTTCTCTCCTTTTCTCTCACTCCGTGTTTCCCTTTCACTGCTTTTCTCCGTCACTATTTTTTTCTCTCTCCTTTTATCTCTCTCGCTTCTGTTTTCTCTTTTACTCCTTTTCCTCTTTCACCTCTCTCTCTCTCATTCTCTCTCTATCTCTATCGTACACACGTATTCGTACGTACATACATACAAACAGACTTTCCGCGCGCAATTCAAGAAAGTGAGAAACGGCATTTAACATTTCAAAAGTCTTTTCCTAATAAGAATCATCACATTGACGAAAATTGTAAGAATGAATTATCTTTGCATACTTATCTCTGTTGTTCCTGCTCCCTCCTTCAGATCTGCCCGCAGCTACTTTCTTCAAAACTTGTTTTAGAGATTCTTAAATATACAGATTATGAAATAATGTACTACACATCAAGTGTTAAGTGATTTTGATGCCAACTTTAGAATACTTCCCAAGATTTTGGTATAAGAAGGGAAAGCGCTATTCAAGATTTTATTTAGTTAATTTGATACTATATAATTTCTTAATAAACACTTAATTTATAATTGTGTTCTAAAATTACTCATATTTCTTGTGCAATAATATGCATTTCGTCAGTTTTAAGAAAGCAAATTACCGCACCTAAAATTTCCAAAGGCAGTGTGATTACATTAACGCAAATAGCAAGTACGCATTTCCCCTCGCGTGCTGCCCGTGTCGTTCCCGGTGTCTCCTCGCGACCTGGCGGAAGCAACGCGAGGCCTGCGGGCAGGATGCCGCGCTCTCAAAGTGCAAACTCGAGTTAAATTCCGCCTCCCTGTTTTGTGGCTGGATAAACACGCGTTTTTAAGGCGGAGTTTCACCCCCTGGGCGTGGGAACCCCGCAGGGCGGCAGCACCGTCGCTCTCCGGCGCGCGCCAGCGGGCGGAAACGCGAAAACAAGCGAAGGCGGCGGCGCGCACGGCGGCGCCTGCGAACAGGAGGGGAGCAAATGCAGAGCGGAATGGTCATGGGTGTAACTGGAAATCAGAGTTCGGGGAGAGCAAAAATCTTAATTTATTTCATTCATATGAATATTATTATTTATTAATATTGTTTTCAGAACGCGAAGAGTCTTCTATAAATAAGTTTTTGTGCTACAGCGGTTCGAGAAGTCCAGGAAGTTCTTACAAGGGTAAGAAGAATTCACATGGTACAGTAAAAAAATTAATAAGATCGTCTTTTCTTTGTTTTTATACATGCACACATTTATATATGCACTCTATTTCTCTGACTTTGTAAACATTTCAGATCGAATTATTACAAATAATTCACTTCCACTCCGTTATCGAAATGGAATCACATACACACACCACGCAACAATTGAATCGGATGCGATTTTATTCTGTAATTTCTAAATTACAAGTTATTATTAAATACTAAACATAAACTAATCACAAAAATTTACAAAGATATAAACATATTCAGATACATTTGCTCGTTAGATATGATTTGTCAGCACTTTTAATATACTCGCATTTAAAAAGTAAATCGTCTCTTGCGTTATTCGGGGCGAAGCTATGTTACCTGTACGATTTTAAGGTGAGCAGAATTCATTGTATCAATTAAATAATGCTTAAAACAAAATCAATGCACATATTTTGATAGATACAAACTGACTAATCAGGCACATTTCTCGTAAATAATGATCAATAAAGAATCTATGGTAATTATATTGTTGACATCGTTTATACACTCATTAGCGATTGACGTACAATCATGGTGTTGACAGATGCACTCTTTGGGTTACTCTACATTGCTAAATAAAAATTATGGAATCAATATATTTCAAATGTATTTTTCATTTATTCTACGTCCAAAACAGTTAAGAACTGCGTGCGGGTAACTGTATTCTGACCACGGTTTCTTAATTCTGGGGCCCCTACCCTAAGCTATATACAAGAAGAATTCTGAATACAGAAAGAAATGAAGCTTTTGGCAAGAATTGTAAACAAAATATTTGCTCCGATGGAATAAAATATATTTTTCAAAGGCAAGGCAGATGTAGAAGGAAAACGTAATTTGAACAACTATATTTTCCACTAAATTCTAGGGAAACGTGTGCAGATAATTAAGTTACATTTATGTCCAGAAGCAAAACAAGGGGAAATTTCAGCATTTGCTACAAAGATCAGAAAACTGGATGAAAAACCTCATCGAAATGGAGATAATTGGCCCAGACGTTGAGGTACAATTGAGAATACAAGTTGAGATTGTTTAGAATTATACAGTCGAAATGCTAAATAATTGTCAAAATTAATATTACTTTCCATTTTGAATCTCAGTATAGACTCTAGTTGAATAGAAAATGTTATGTCGCAGAAAAAAATTTACCTGGGATTTAAACGTTTGTATCGAATTTAATCGTTTAATGGGATCTGGCAAAGTGTTGTAAAATAATGTAATACGTGTATTGTATGTGAACGAATTTTTTGTGTTAAGCTGTGGTTACTGTCACCTGTTGAATGTGATTACTATGTACAATGCTGTACAGTGAATTTGACGCTAGGTATAACGCTAGATTACTCATTGGAGCAGACGCTCGACCCAACGGTATCCGCAACTGGATCCGCCACTGGATTCGCTCCTAAATCCGTCGCTGGATACAACGATGGATCCTATGTGAGATCCGATGCGGGATTCAACGCTGGATACAACATTGATTCCGAGGCTGGATACGGCGCTGGTTACTGAACCTGACGCAGGGTATAATGCTGTATTCCACGCTGGATGTGACGTTCGATCCGACTCTGGATAGAACGCTGAATCCGATACTGGATTCGCCACTACAGTACCGGCAGCGTGTAAGTGACTCTGACAGTTCAATGCGCTGTTGCCACAATTTCAAACCCATACGATACCCTCTACATCACAGATAAATTAAATCTACAATCATTAACGCTTACTGACAGGCTATGACACGTAATATCATGTTTATAACTTTTGCCAAAGCCCAACCTTATCGCCTCAGCGACGTCGTGTGAGACAGATGAGCGGCAACGCTGATCTTGGGTTGTGTGAAAGTAAACAAATCCTCGCAAACTGATTGCTTCAGAACAGGTTACATGAAGTATCTCAGCACGTGGCTAGAGAACTGTCAGAGTCGTATATAAGCTGTCGGGACTGTAGATTCGCCAATGGCTCTGCCAGTGGATCGACCCCAACATCCGGCGCCAGGACAAGGCCAGGGCCGATCTGATGATGGTGCCAGAGACAGGCCAAGGTGGTAGATCCGATGATGGTGCAAGAGCCAGGCCAAGGCGGGGGCCGATCCGATCATGGTGCAAGAGCCAGACCAAGGCGGTCGATCCGATGATGGTTCAAGAGCAAGGCCAAGGCGGGGCTGATCCGATAATGGTGCAAGAGCCGGGCTAACGCGGTCAGTCCGATGATGGTGGAAGAGCCAAACCAAGGCGGGGGCCGATCTGATGAAGGTGCAAGAGCCAGACCAAGGCGGTCGGTCCGATGATGATTCAAGAACCAGGCCAAGGCGGTCGATCTGATGATGGTGCAGAGCAAGGCAAGGCGAGGGCCGATCCGATCATGGTGGCAAGAGCCAGGCAAGGAATTCGATCGCGATGATGGTGCAAGAGACAGGCCAAGGCGTTCGATCCGATGTTGGTCAAGAGACACGGCCAGGCATTCGGATCCGATGATGGTGCAAGAGCAGGCCAAGGGCGGCTCGATCCGTATGATGGTGCAAGAGCCAGGCCACGGCGTCGTCCCGATTGTGGTGGCAGAGCAGGCCATAGGGGCTCGATCCGTATGATGGTGTGTTGAGTTCTGTCTGGTGGTGGTGATGTGTTTTGCGGCGGAGCCGAGGCGGGTGCAGGGGGCGGGCCAGGGGCTGCGGGGGCGCAGCGAGGGCGGCTGGCCATGGTCGGCGAGCACTCGAGCGCGGCATGGCGGCACGCGCCCGCTGCAACAATAACAGCGGCGCCGCGGGCCGGGCGTCGTGGGGCGAGGGGCGACTATCGGCGCCACACACGTCGCGGCCGCCGGCGGCGCGGGGGCAGGGGGCGCACAGTGGACACGCCCAAGGCCACATTCGCCTTCACGTCGTTCTCCCCTATGGTAGATGCATTTTGGTAAAATCTAACATGCTTCAGATTGATTAGAGGAGTCGGATGCGGCAACTGCTAGGTCGTTTCAGGTGATGTTTTCACTGATGTATTGCAGTGACTCTGTCCTAGGGTCTAGGGTTTGAGTTCCCACGGTGGCAGGATTTTTCTTGAATTGATTTTTGATTTGTATATACACAAATACAATAATAATATATAGCATAATACAAATCGGCAATTATTGCTCAGTTAAATTACATAATGAGGCAGTTGAGAGCTGAAAGAGAGTACCTGACTGTGGTGCTCAGGTGATGGTTTCAACTGATGTACTTGCAGTGTCTCTGTCCTAGGGCCCTTGGATTTGACTCCCCACGGTGGCATGGTTTTTGCAATTAGCTAAATAGCTGGGTGAAATTCAGCCGCGTGGTGTATCATTTCAGAAGTGAAGTGCATGTTTTTGTCGCGAGAGGTGGCTGTGATCTTCCTTTACTCTCAGGCGAGATCCGGCGCTGACCAATATGTCGCGTGTTTTTCTCCCAATCAGGTTTCTTCCACCAGAGAGGCATACCCCCAGCCGGGACAAGCTCCAAACTTCCGACTGGTCTCTCGACACGTGTGTTAATATAGTGCATGAAAGACTAATTTAGTAGGGACGAGGAAGGAAAGAATATTCGTGATCCGTGACCCGTTTGTTAGGGTACTGCTCCAGCATTCGCCTGGTGTTGATCGAAGAAACCACGGAAAACTCCTCTTCGGAGCAGCCGGCCGCTGAATTCTCCTCCAGGACGCGGCTGAATTTCACTCAGCTATTTAGCTAATTTCAAAAACCATGCCACCGTGGGGACTCAAATCCTAGGACCCTAGGACAGAGACACTGCAAGTACATCAGTTGAAACCATCACCTGAGCCACCGCAGTCCGTACGATCTTTCAGCTCTCAACTGCATCAGTATGTCATTTAAATGAGCAATAATTGCGCGATTTGTATTATGTATTATATATCATTTGTATTTGTTGTATATATCAATTAGTTCATGTATACTCCTTTGTATATCAATACGAAGAAAGGTTATGTGTGGTGTAACAAAGCTGTGCAATGCTGAAATATGCAAAGATGTTCGTACAGAGAAGCAAGACAAATGGGCATTGAGCTGTGTAAAGCATTGTTACAAATGAGGACTGTATAGACATGGCAGGGGATACCCGTGGTCGAATGGTCAAAGTAGATTTGCGCTCCAGGGGCCGGTGCTCGATTCCTGAACAATGCAAGTGGAATTCGTGGTGCGCAAAGCCGATTCGAAGGATTTCTCAAACAGTATTCCATTTTCCCTGATTCTAATTCCACCGACTTCTCTTCCTTTATGCTTTTTATTCATCGCGTGATCTTCATTGTTGTCAACATCGTCATTGCATCTCAACATTATAGGGAAAGAAACAACGGTGGTAATGAAATTCAAGCTTTGACTGATGTTTGTTTCAGGGCATGCCAATTGCTAAGTTTATTTGTCTTGTAAGTGATGTTTTTATTCCAGGAGACGGCAGTGTCTTCCTTTGCTGAATGATGAGATCCGGCGACAACCTACACTTTGGCTTCCGGTATTTCCCACCTCTAGGTTTCACCTACAGCATCCCCCTCCCCCCAACCGAGATAAGCTGTAATCTCCCGACTAGTCTCCAGCCATGAGTTGTTGTGTAGTTCATGCCAGTGGAAATGTGTGTGAATGAAGAAAGAGATAAAAAAAGGAAAAGTAAGAAAAGACCGCGCGTAGCCCGTTACCCATTTTGGTCATATTTCTCCGACATTTGTGTGGCATGGTTCGGAGAATACAGGAAAACTATCTATCAGAGTAGCTGTTAAATCTCTTCTCTTCCAGACAGCGGGTAAATTCGATCTAGCTATTCGTAGGCAGTGTTGAAAATCCGTCAAAACGTTCAACCTGGGACCTCCCGATTAGAGTTGCTGCAGAGTGTGTGGCAGTGCTATTTCTGAACTACACTCAGTCCGTTAAAATTTTGAACTGCAGCCGTTGTGTCATCTCTTTTCCCAAAATGGATAGCACTGAATAAATTAAATAAGTAAATAAATAAAAATACATTGGTGAGGAAAAGTGCTGCAACATCAGGAAGGGCACGAGCATGGGGGTGTGGTAATACCTTTTTTTCCGCCCGTGTAATAAATAAATAAGCAAAGTACAAAAACAAGGAAACTATTATGAAATAAGCATATAATTGTGGTTTGTTACTTATTTTAAACATGCTCTAATGTTAAAGAGGCACAGCAATTCCTGGTGGACATCTTTGGTCAGAAACATAACAGTATACGTGGCCTCCACGGCAAGTTACTTAGGACATCTTTGGCTTTTGCATAATGCCGCAGTAAATAAATTCGTAACATGCAAATTTCCTAGTCACCTAATAGACCTACATTGTTTTGAATCTGTCCTTTCTGATTTTTACAAGTTTAAGTTGATATTGTTTACATTGTGGTGCTTTTCACACAAAGTGCTTTTTCCCCAACTCCTTTGCAATATACAATCCATCTTGTGAGTCTGTATCTCTCACCCTCCGCAAACATTAAGAATGATTTCATGAAATAAAGTATTCAGTAGAAGTGGCTCGACAAAAATATCATGTGTATTTACGTGTGTAATGCATTATTTGTATATACTAACAACGAATATAACAGCGACACTTGATTATATTTCTGGTAGGCTATGCCAAAACAAGGTTTCATGAGCTTCACTTTAATTGTTCATATCGCGACGACTACTTGTTTCTCTGATCGTTTTTGCCACTATTTTAACAGTCTGAATAACATTTTTTAGAATGGATAAAGGCTACTTTTTACATAGCAATCTTCTTTGGAATAAATACATGTATACATCAAGATTATGTGCTTTCATCTAGTACTAGAAAGCAGAACACAAGCAAGACTATCATTCTGTTCCAAATTTCATTACTGTGAGCAATAACGTGAAACGTATGAAAACCGTATCAAAAGAATTACCATTCAAGATGAGTGTTCTTTTAAAATAGGGAATGTCCATTTTGCATTTGCTAACACAATTAATTTCATACAAGTTTAAAGAGGTATGGCAAAGACACAACGAGACATATGAAGAGAATTTTCAGTTTTCATAATAATCAAATTTGTTAACAAAATAATCTTCTTTAGCTCCACTTTTCGATGTTTCAGAAATACATCATCATTCGCTTCAAAGAAAACAATGATGAGAAGATCGCGCGCGGTTGGTAGAACGTTTAATGAGGTGGGTACTGCACCGGTATTCGTCTGGTATTGATCAGACAAACCACGAAAACCTACCGATCAGAGCGGCCGGCTAAATTTCTATTCGAGAGAGCGACTGAAGTCGACCTAACTACCTAGAGTACAACTCCTCCATCGACGTAAGGTCTCAAACATTAGGAGCTTCTAATCAGAAACTCTGCATCTGCAAGAGAACAGCCCTGAACCATCTCTATCGGTTCGTTCGTATTTTTGTATTTTCCTTCTAACCACCCGCCTTAACCCACTGTGGGCGCACGTGTGTGGAGCGGGGCGGGGTTCGAGGCCCGCCTGGGAACGCCGCACCGCCCTTAGCCGTGCTCAGCACGTGCGGCCCGGCCGCCCTGCCCGCGACGCGGCGCTGCACTGCACAGCGCAGCTCGGCTCGCCTCGACGCTGCCCAGCGCCGCCCATTGGCTTTGCGGCGCTGGTGCTGAGCGGCAGATTATCGCAAATGGGGCCCATTAGCGCAGGGACAGCGCGCGTCCGTGTTTCCTTCTTGGCAGCGGCCGCCCCAACCCCCCACCCCCACACCACTCCTCTCCGCCACCTGTTTTCGCATCAGGCCTCTGAGCGAGAAGCTCGCGCGGGGACGCCAGCATAGGAAGGGGAACTTCGGTCGCTCGCGACTGAAGTGACGGTTGCAGGAATCGGTGAGTTAGGGACGCGACGAATTGTAGAATATCAACGATACCCAGGCTAAGTGCCAAAAAGTGAAAATTTGTGTTTTATGCTGAAAAGCTTGGTAAGTGTCAAGTGCAATGCGATGTAAAATAGGCCATCTGAAATTCTCATTCTTAGGGGTTGAAATTGTCGCTACTAGTCTGCGTATCAGTCAAGTCCAGCGAGATTTTGAAACAGTTTTTCTTCATTATTTCGGAATTCCGTTTTGGGCACTTAGCACGGTTTTTACTTACTGCCTACAATTGGCGAACGTGGTTGCAAACTGAAATCATTGAAGTGGAGCTTTGATAATTGCAACGAATCAAATTCGTCTGTATCCTGAAGACTGAGAACGAAACTCAAATCCAGCTTTAGAGACATGGTAGGGATATTTATTATACGCGCGTGTTTTCGTGAGCACCGGAATACTTTCCCCCACTCCTTTACAAACATTAGTTGAGTTCACAATAAATTTTAGCGACGAGCATTTTTATTTTTTATTTTTTTTTGGCAAAATCAAATTACCAAAAATTATCGTTTCGGCGTCACAGAAACTATTTTGCGTCGAAAAACGAGATACTTTGAATAATAGTTCTGTTGTTGAAATAACAAACTCCGACTTCTCTAGAAAAATGAACTCGTCATGAAAACGGTGGACAATTCGAGAAAAGTAGG
>BOPP01000006.1:17490215-17500612 GCA_017312745.1 Gryllus bimaculatus | reverse complement strand
GGGTGGGGCGGGGTCCTCTACAGCGCATTTATAGGCGACCAGAATACGATCTTCTGCGACACGATTTTCACTAGGATTTCCTTTCTTTCTTTCTTTCGTTCTTTCGTTCTTTCTTTTTTCTTTCTTCAGTTTCAACTCTTCCCCTTTTTCCTCCACCTCTCGTCTTCCTCCACTCCTCCTTTCAATTTTCTTGCTCGTCTTCTTTCTTTCCTACCTCTTTCTTTTCCACTACCTCTTCGTCTTTCTGTTCCCCTTCAATCTCTTCCACATCATCCCTTTTCTCCTCTCTTTCTCATCCTTTTTCTCCTCTTCTCCCTTCTTCTAGATCTTCTTCTGTTCTTCATCATCCTCTTTCTCTCTCTTCTCTTTCTCTCTCTCCTCTTTCTTCGCGTCTTCTCGATGGCAATTTACATCGAGTTCATTTCATGTTATTCTAGACGTATAATTTATTCCTTATCCTTCGTAATGGAGTTATTTATTTATTCAACGTCAAAAAATGTAAAACCTGTGTGGGAAAGAGGATGATTGTTGTAAATAAAGCAAAGCCAGATTACCTGAGTCTGTAAATAAATAAAAATAAATACTAAGCCCTTAAAGCAACAGGAATGTTAGATGATTGATACTGGAGCGTAGAAAAGAGAACATGACTTGTGGCGTCGCCTTGGGTAACAAGTAACCACTTGTGAAATAGACTTGTATTATCCAAATATATTCATATTTGGTGTGAGACTTTAACTTGAATTAGTGTCATCAACATTTGCATAAGCACTTACATATTACTTATATTTGGAGACCATTTCGAATTACTTACCACCCCAGGAATTATGAAACCGACCATTATTAACGTCAGATCATCGTCGCTTGTAAGACGACAGTGCATCGCAGACAAACCGTTTATCTGAATCAGAGCGTCGAGCAAGTTAATCATGTTCTCAAGAGTATTCTGATAATGAGCCAACAGGAAATATTTTCAAATTGAATATAACTGGACTCTGATGAATTGCTACCGGTAAAACTGACTCAATAGATGAGTAAATAGAATAATAGAGAAGCATCGACAAATAAATTTGTAGTAAATATTTCCACTGTGTTAATCATTACTCATCAAGGCATGATGTGTCATTTATTAGTTTCAGACATCAACCGGCACATTTCCCAAGCGACAACTATACATTGCAATTGGGTGTAATAAATTTCACACCCTTCCACCAACTTATCTCTTCGTTGCTTCAAGGCGACAACAACGCTGAGGCAATTACAACGATTCAATTCAGGTTTACAACTGGTTGCTATCTAATCTCGGCTTGCCTCCAGTCGACGGAGCTGAATGTGCGCGTAGCCTCCAGTCGACGGCGTGGAAAGCCACGCCCGTCAAGACGTCGCGAGCCAAACCCCGCACCCAGCAACGCCCGGAAGCAGGGCGCGCCCCCATTCCCTCTCCTCCCCCTTCACCCTCTCTCCGCCGCCCAACGCGAGAGGTGGCTCAGCTCAATTGATGTCACTGCAGTGTCTCTGATCGTGAGGTCCTAGGTTTCAGTCACGACGGCTGCTGGATTTTTTGACGCTAGTTTGTCAGATAGGTTGACTTAAGTCGTTGTCTGGAAGAGAATTCTAGCGGCCGGCTGCTCTGATCCGAAGTTTTCCGTGTTTTCTTCTATCAACGCCACGTGAATACCAGTGCTGGTACCCTAAAATAGCAAAAGATCACGGACAGCGCGCGATCTTGCTTACCTCTTTCTTGTCCTATTTATCACACCTTACTCTCTAACGTGCACTCTGCTACCACACAGAGAGCGATCGGGGGCTCACAGCTTGTCCCGGCTGGGGCAATCCCTCGAAGATGGAAGATACCTTGTTTAGGAACTACGTAGGCGACGATAAGACGGCGCCGCATCTCGCTATTCACTCGGGGGAAGATCGACGTCACCTTTCGAGGAAAAAACACGCACTACACTTACGGTAAACACTACCAATAGTTGCTGAATCACTACCAATCATCACTGCCCCTCACTATCCACTCTTTGACTCCTACCCTTATCCCACCTCTAAGCCCCACCCATTACATCATCCTTCACCCTCACGTTACCAAATACTCCTCCTACCCCTACCTCTCCCACTCACACCCTCATTGCCCACACCGCACTTGCATTCAGTTTAATGAACTTGTAGGAGCGGTACCCAGCTGGTGGGAAAAACCTAGTTGGGGAGAACCCCTTAGCCGACGGGTAGGTTCGTGTCGGATCTCGCCATCCTGCCATGCACAATACTTACGGGATTGAAGATGATCTGATGACGCGCCCAATAACACTAATCAATCGATCACCGCACCTTCCGCCTCTTCAAATCACCACCTACCCCTTACATCCACGAGGGTAGCAGATGGGAGACGACGGCAAATCGTCGCTCTACCGCACGAGCCCAATTCACCACATTATACCGAGAGGAACTTGCACAGATCTTCCTTGAATGGCATTAGCTACAATATTCTGATGATCTGATTTTGCTGCGAAATATTTTCTCTCGTCTCTCTCGTTAGAGAAGTTTTAAGAAGGGTAGGGCATTTCAAGGAAAAAGGGGGACAAGTAAAATTGAAATAACTTACTTTATTACTTGCACGTCACTTCTGTTGTAATATTTTGGAGATTATAAATTCGTAATTGAATTTAAATATTTTAATTCAATCCTTGCGAGCGTGTCACAATTTTTAAATTTTTAAATAAAATACGAATATCTCTGAAAATAATTCGGTCATTTATTTAGGGGCGAGCACAGTGTTAACTCTCAAATTTTGCTAGTCATTATTCGGCTTTGAAATAATCTATGTATAAGTCTGTTGTTAGTTACAAATATTACGTAGACAATTTATAAAGAAAGGATCTTGATTATATGAGTTATGATACCCTCGTCCTTGACTAACAGTTGGAGTAATTTTTTTACGAAGATCTGTAGTTGGTATTTTGTAAGACAAATAGTTTGTTAGGGGCTTTTGAAGACTGATTCTGCATCTTATTCTAATTTGGATTTCAACGAAATGAAGCTCTGTGGAGAAAAATTTGTCAATGATTCGTAGAGAAAACCGATGAAGGGGGGCATTTGTATTTATGGTTTATAAAACCTAAAAGCCAGGGAAAAATTCAGTAGCAACGGCTGTTTCCCCGACCCGCTATGTAAAAGGTTAATGTACCAAAATGAGAAGGGTATGAAAAGCTGCACTAGCACTCGCCTAGGAGGAGATCTGAATCCGGCAAGCTATCGGGAGCTTCTATTGATTGATTGATTATTGATTCTGGGAGCGTCGACTGCTAAGGTCATTAGTTCTGTAAGTAGATCATGTTTTGTCGCAACAGAGGGCGATGATCTTCCCACGCTAGATTGCGAAATCCAGCGCAAACCTCTCTATCAACTAGCGCGGTTTCTCCCCCACCAGGCATCTCCCACCAGCGGAGCACCGTGTAAGCTCCCAAACGGTCTCCCGGCGAATGTGATAGTGTTGTGCACGCTAGTGTGTATGTAAGTAGGGGTGCGGATGGGACAAGAAAGAGGTAGGAAAGATGGCGCGCGGTCCGTGGCCTGTTTGTTAGAGTACTGCTCCAGCTTTCGCCTGGTATAAGTCGAAGAAAGAAAACTACCAATCAGAGACACCGGTCGCTACAATTCTTCTCCAGACAGCTTTAGTCGAAGAAAGAAGACTACCAATCAGAGAAGCTGGCCGCTACAATTCTCCTCCAGACAGCGATTGCATGTGACCTAACTCTGAAGCTAGTGTCGACAATCCTGCCCCTGTCGAGACTCAAATTCTTGACCTTCCCGGTCAGAGGCACTGCAGTGCCATCATTCGATGCCCTGAGCCACCTAATCCGGTCCCATCGGAAGCGCATCCCGTTTCTCCGCTGTTCGCGTTTGCTCCGCAGCGTCGCGGCGCCGCCCTCGCCGTTACACGCGACGCTCCGAAGACGCCCCGGGGATAATGAAAAGCAACGAGCGTGAAATTGAGGTACTAACCGCCGCCGAAAATGTTCATGTGTGAAATTTCGCTATGTGTTGCGCGTATCATGTTTCTTCCGAGTCGAGGAAAGTGTCTAGTGCAGCGCTGCGGGAGCTGCAAGATGCATCGCGCCGGTGTACCTTGCCAGAGGATGTGGAACACGGAAAGGGAATTGAGAAAATGTTTCAGTGATGTGTAAAGGGAGAAAATGTGAATGTGACTTGTTATTTAGTAGACCTTCTACCACAAATACCCTTAGAGAGCTTACGAGAACGGCTAATTGACCATTCATTTGAAACGGTTTGTTTTTTGTACAGGAATAAACCTTTCGCACCACTATGTATTTCTGCTTACAATGCCATTTGATGTAGTTGGTTCGAGTAAGAGAATATTGTTTCTGGACACGTCAATTACTTAGGTCATTTGGACCATAAGTGTAGAACGCGTTATATCCCTAAGTAGTGTTACACACTCCTTGAAATGTGAGATACGACGAGGATGTTCGCTTCGCGTAGAGATGTTTCCTGGAATCTTCCCTCAGCGTGGCATCGCCCCAGCGGGGACAATCATAGTGGTACACGTAAGTGTAAGTTAATAAGGTGTCAGGAAAGGACAAGGAAGAGGAAACAAAGATCTCACGCTGGAGCTTTTGTTTCGATACTGATCCGGCATTCATGGAAAAACGACGGAAATCTACGGAACAAGGCAGGCGGAAAATAGAATTCTCCTCCCGACAGCAGTTAAATTCGACGTAGATCTCTACCGAGTGTCGAAAATCGAAGAGCCCTCGAAACTCGAAGTCTAGAATTTTCCGGTCAACGACATTGCAGAGGCTGACTCCCGACTGTGTCGAATTTTCTGCTTCCGCGAAATTCTTAGCTCGGACAGTAGCACAACCTGAATGCGAATTCTAGAGACCGGCTCCAATGGTCTGTCATTTTCATTCCTTCTCTCTCCTGGCAATACGTAGAGATTCCGCCGTAGCACCTAAAATGGGGTCACAGACCACGTACGACACTCTTGTCCTATTGCTTCCCGTATTTTCGTTCTTCGTGCTGGGTAACGTGCTGGGTATACTACATTTGGACGAGGCAACCTGTGGTGCAGCTCAGAATGCTCGCGTTCGACCACCCGAAGAAATTACGAAGCGGACCAAGCGAGTTTGCTGCAGGTTTTCTCGCAATTCTCCCGTTTCCCATCCCTCGCATTCCACCACTGGCCAGTCATCTATTTCTACTGTAACTTCATAAATTAGGTCCCCGTCAAAATCATTCACCTGTTTCCAGGTATGGTCGTATGACGTAGGCATTAGTATGTAGTCCAATCAAATGGTACAAATTAAACAAAGTTCTGCTGTAGTGTTGATATTGGGTTCCTTTATGTTTTTTGGGTCGCTAAACGCGAATATTAGGTTGGCTAACGTAACGTTTGCTCGGAAACACGTTTTTTAAGCAAAACATGTGTAAAAATTTCGCCGTTTTTACAGTTTTTTAACATAACTAAAAACTATCCATTTTCGCAATTAATGGTCCTTTATAAAATAAAATAAGACAAATTACCCTTATTCAATGTCCTTAAGATTTTTTCTCCTACTAACGCTTTCGCAGTGAGAGTGACGCTTTCGCAGCGAAATTTGGTAATATAAGCGAATCGCATGAAAAAACGAAAATTATCCCTCTTGGCGAGCCTTAGGGAAAAGGCAAGGTTGTGTATATTTTACAAAGCATTAGAGAAAAATCCGGCATGGAGGGAAATTCAGAAAAGAATGCATGAACATAGCACGTCCCGGCCATATTAGAAAAATACGTCCACGGAGACAGAGAACTGATGTTGGAAGATACTCCTTTGCAAATAGGGTTATGGAATAGCTTGCCTGCAGCACTAATGGAGACTTTTCCCACATACATTAATTCTTTATCGTAAGCGATAAGATCAGTAGTCTATGATGGGCCTTTGCGTTTAGTAGGCTTAGCTTAAATAAAATACTGTTGTACTATGTATAGTATTATTTTAGTGTTCTTTATTGTATTATATTATTTATTAGATGTATAATAAGTGTGCAGAATTTTCTTTGGGCTTAATGCCCAAAGCAAATTAAATAAATTATCTATCATATCTCAATATAACTTATATATATATATATATATATATATATATAAATTGCCTAGATTTAGTTTTCAAGGGTTTTTTCTAGGATCAGGGACACCGCCCTTAGTGTGTAAAATACGTCGTGTATGCTTCTATGAAAACGGCACTCCACTGAACCTCATTCAGTAACTCATATACGTAATGTACACCCAACAAAGTTTATTATACCTGCAATCATTATCTCTGCAGGTAGATTTATGCCACTTGGTGTAATATATGCAAAAAGTATATTAAATTTAATGTTTCGATGATAATGTTCGAGAAATTTTAATTTTCTGTCACCCTTAAATCAACACTGAATCAAACTCAATGTTAGTATAATGCTCTGAGGCTACATAAAAATAAAATATTGTTAATAGTTTATATTTAAAATACAATCTTGAGCACTCAAATATTGCCTGTATAGATTACGTGCACGCTGGGTGTGTGATTACTAAGCAACACTTCAAGTAGAGAGTGGAAGTACTTTAGAAAGTAAATAAAAATACAATTTCGTTGTACCAAACACCAAAAAAACAGACAGCCGCTGAGTTTGTGAACCGTCAGTCCAAATAAAAGTCGTTGGGAGCGACGAGATAGAGTGCCTCTACCCACGCCTCACCACCACCCCTCACATCGCCACACCCTAACCACCCGCCCAACCACCTCCACCCCCCCCACCGCAATTGACACTGCAAATACACTCCCTCAGAGACCTCCCGCGCCGTATCTGCATCGGCCAGAAACCCCCATCTGAATCAGCCTTCACCCCAATCAACCCCGTGGCTACCTCCACCACCACTACCCCCACATCCGGCAACCTCCCACCAATTCACCACTACCGCCATCCCTTCATCAACTCCGCCACCATCCCTTCTCGTCTGTAATGCTAGAGTCTGTTTTAAAAGGAGACGTAGTGCATGCCACAAAAACCATTAAGATCGGACTCATTACAGGGGGAATATTCGGCATGAGTTGAAAAACCGAGAGAAGAGCGATATTGGAGGCAAGATCAGCAACGAGGAGTCGAGAAGAGGCGCGGGGCAGGCGACAGAACGGGCCCTTGATAGGGGACGAAATGCGCCGGAGATGTTCGCTGCTGTGAGTGGACGTGCGTCAACAACAGTGATTATACGAAACTTGAAAAGGAAACATATTTTATTAAATAATAATGGTTAATATAACAATTTAGTTACAAAAACTACTTAACTGCGTAATAGTGAGTTGAGCTGGTTAGTGAGCAACTTGTACTTGAGTAAACAACTTCTTTCGAACAGGAAATTTTCAATATGAATTCAGAAAATTCGAGTATCCAAATCACAGATCTGTTAGTGGCAGTCAGTAAATCCATAACTGTAACCTTACGTTAATAATTAATATTATTATTACCAGGGCATATATGTAATAACATGAAGTAATAACGTGACAGTATGTATACAATGAGCAACATTATTGCAATACTTAAAGTACCATATTTATTGGCGATTTAACAGTAATGAGTTATAAGGCTCTGTTTTAAATGTTCAAATGCAAAACTATCATTTTCATCTCTTAATATTACGTAGTGTTGGTTAACATGCTGATCAACAACAGAAATAATGGTAATGGCATCCATCCTGAATAATTTAAAATTTCTGGAGTTAAATCCATTTCTACTTAACGCAATTCACCACAAATTGCATTTAAACTTAAAACAATGTTCCAAAAATTGTCTTAAATACCACCACATGGAACATATTGGAAATTAGATGTTGAAATAATCGAAAATATATTTTTTCTTACTTATGTAAAACTATGTTATTTCAACACCTGGCGACACGGGATAATGTGGATAACCAAATCCGTTTCAAATCACTTAAAATAAGCCTAATTCGTAAGCATATGACAAAAGTTCGTTTATATCTAACGAACAAACAATTATGTAATTGGATACAAATTTCAACCCCGATTGTTTCCAACCATCGCCATAACGGTTACCTTACTCAAAACGCCTTGCAGCTGGAGTGGGCCAGACATTCGGAGGTGTCTGTTTTGATCCGTGCTAGTCGCCAGAAATTTATTTAATGTGTTTTACATTGGTGAGTTATTGGCACCAGCCGGAATCAAATTCGTAACCCAACTGCTCTGATCAAATGGTTTCGTAGATCCTCTGATTGCTTCCAGGCGAATGCCGGAGCGGTGGGCTACAGTCCGCGCGCAATCCTTCCTCTCGTATCCTGTCCTCATTCTCATACTTGAGGCCGAGCACCTAGCCTCATACGCCCCCCCATTGATCTAGAAAATCTCTGACAAGAGACAGATATCCGAATTACATCACTCACGCTGTGTATATTCTAAGTGCCTCGATATGTTTCGTGATGGGATAACACAAATAAAAAAAATATTATTACCAATCATATTACCAAAATTATTTGTGATTTTTTTGGAAAAGAATTTAGTGATCAGAGCTCCCTCAAAGTAAAGCCTTTATCGCGAGTTTGTTGACTGGGAAACGCCACAAAGCAGATGAACACAGAAAGGCACGGGCCGTGGGGCTGACACGAACTAGTCAGCAAATTCAGCAGCAAGGAATGGGGCAGAGTACGTAGTACACAGTAGAGGACACAGGACGGGGATACGTAGGTTCTGCTCTCCCGCCCCATCAGGCACCGCCCATTTGACATCGGGGTTTGAGGTCCTGGCATCGGCCCCAGTGAGTCTGTTACGTTCAATCTGCGCCATTAGGATTAATGCTTCAATGTCCCCTGCAATAGGTGGCCACAACTCCTAGGTCTTTCGACCACAAATTATTTCATTAAAATATTGGTAGTAATGTTTATATTTTACTGATAGGGTTTGCTTGTTATTGATTCTGTTACGGAACTTGATATATTACTGCAAAAGTTATCTCGATCGAGAGGATTGTGATTATGAGGGAAATACAATGAAAATGTTACGTGATCTCTTAATGATGTTACGTCTTCCCTTTTGGAGGGAATTACGAACGGGAATTATTGGGAACAAATATTAAAAGACAAACTGAGTCAAGTTAACATAATTAGTGAATAAGAAAATTTAAATCATTAAAATTAGGTGTAAAATAAAATCTTGTATGTACTACAAATATTAACTGGTTACAACGACCTTGCAACCTGATAATGCCTTTGGTACATACATATTTTAAACTTTAAGTATGCCGGAAGAACTCTTAGAATTTACTGCATGTTTCGGATATCCGAAAACCCGATATCTTGGCGGAGATTTTCTAGCTAAGTGAGGTCGGCCGTGTGAGGAAGCGCTCAGCCCTAAAGACGGAAAAGAGAACTGAAAAGGGACGGAAGGATCGCGAGCGGACTGTGTCCACTGCCTGGTTCTCATATTCCCCCTACCTACTCCCAACTCCAGCTGATGTAGCTGCCACGGCAGGAATAAGAGTTTCAATGGTGGCGGCGAGGATGTTGGGGTGAGCGGGTGGAATGAACGGGAAGTAGGGATGAGATTTTTATGGGATGCTGATGGTTGATTGTCTAATTGGTGATTCCGGGCGTATCAACGGCTAAGGTCATTAGTCCCGTAAGTGTAGTACATGCATTGTATTGCGGAAAGTGGCGGAGATTTTCTCACGCTGGAGGGTGAGATTCGGAGCCTATCTGCATATCGGCTTGCGAGGTTTTCTCTAACCAAATATCTCCCACCAGCGGAACAGTGCCTCAGCCGGAACAAGCTCTAAACTTCCGACTGGTCTCTCTTCATGTGCAATAGTCTAGTGCATGTAAGTGTGTGTGTGTGTAAGTAAGAGGAGAGGATAGGGCCAGGGAGAAGGTATAATCGCGCGCAGTCTGTGGCCCGTTTGTTAGGGTACTACCCCGGCATTCGCTTGGTGTTGATCGAAGAAACCACGGAAAACTACCGATCAGAGCAGCCATTCGCTAGAATTGACCTCCAGCCAACGACTGAATTCGACCTAACTAACTAGCTAGTGTCGAAAACCCTGCCACCATCTGGACTTGAACGTTAGGACCTCCCGGCATATCCACTAATCTGTCATCCACAGTTGATGCTCTGAGCCACCGGGGGGGGGAGAAGTGCCAGGGCCGGCTGTAAGGAGAACGGAGACCAGCGCTGGGCAAGGGAGCGGGGCGCGGAGTCGTTCGCTGCAGGGATGACGGAGGCGACTGGGGAGTCAAAAGCAAAAGGACATCAGTTGACGATTGTGTCGCGTGGGAGGCGGGGTCATCAGAGGCGGCGGTGGCCGCGGCGCGCGAGAGAGCTTTGGAGCCGCGGGAGCGCTGAGGCAAAATGGAGG
>BOPP01000006.1:17469317-17490190 GCA_017312745.1 Gryllus bimaculatus | reverse complement strand
GGACAGGGGGGTCGTTTATGGTGAGGGCGAGGGGCCCTGTACCGGCCAAAGTAGCGTTCAAAGCGAGAAGATCAGAACTTCAACAGTACAAATCATGCAGTGCCGTTCTTGGGCGCGAAGAGTCCTGCGCGCGATTACGCTACGCCGCCGTGACGCCCAGCGCCAGTTGCTCCCAGCCGGCGGATGGCTCCACCCCGGGCGGGGTGTTTGGTGCATGAGGGAGTGGGGACTCAAAACGGAAAAGGTTACAAGAATATAGAAGGTCGCCAGGTTGTTTAAAGTGTGACGGGGCCCCAGCCGTAAGAGGTGGAGGAGGCACGGGATATTTGGAGCTAGGGCAGGGCGGGCCTAGCCCCGGTCCAGACGTGGAACCGAGGTGTATGCTCGTAAGTGTGGACACGGTGCGACCGTCAGGGTGTGATATGGGAGGTGAGGAGGTCCAAAGAGGAAGACTCTTAGAGTCCGTGATAGCCCATAAAGAGAGGGAACGAGGACGACTAAAACCGAATGCGGATTGTATGTTTCCTGAGTAGGTGAGGAAGATGCACAGTGATCTAGGCGATGGGGCGGGTAAGGTGTATCGTTGCATGAAATATGTCGGGGGGCGGTGGCACGGGTGCAGCACAGAGGAAAAGAGTGGCGCAATTAAAGTGGGAAAGGAATAAAGAAAAGGGGTCGTAGCTGACCCGGGACATGGAAGGAGGTGGTGGAGTGAAATTGTGGAGGTTCAAGTAGTCTGAGGTGGAAGGAAAGTCCCGGTGTGGCCGTGGGTAGGTGGTTGTAGTAGGCCAGGTCAGTGAAGCAGGGTGCCGAATTGACCGATTGGGAAGATGAGAGGGTGAATCGAATAAGATGAGGGTGATGTATGTAAGAAGTTGTTCATGGAACCAGGAGACTGAAGCCGAAGAGTGGGTCGTCACTTGGGTGATGGGGTGCGATTTTCCAGTGCTGGGCATGACGGTGGAGCCAGACAAAGAGTGGGACTGGAGCCAGTAGTGGGCGGCGGTAGACGGGGAGATGTGGGCCGGAAAGGCACCTTAGGTGGCACGGGGTGTGTTGCGAAGAGTAGAGGGGGAGAGGTGACCCGAATGGAGAGTACAGCAGTGTCTTGGACCCACATAGCAACACAGGGCCAAGGTGTGCGTGTCAATAAGCTAGCTAGAATCAAGATGGAAGAACCTATTCATTCGTGTATGCGTTGTGCTGCATTTACTGTCGCTGACCTAATCCCAGGAAGGGAGACCCGGAGCTGGACGTCTCTAAATAAAAGGAAACGACCGGAATTCGGGCCCGCCTTACAATAAAGTTCTTAAAACTTAGGGAAAATTATCTTCGATTTAGGCTGTTATTTAAAACCCCGGTAAAATCCAAAGTGAGCCTAAGGTAGACTCAAAAATGTAAAGATAATCATGTCTGCATGCACAGCTAGAGAAATGTGTAAGCGTAACCCGGCGGCCTCCGATGAGGGCGGATGGCACCGAAAATCATCTTTTCTGTGTGCAGAGCCTGTCTTCCAGAGATGTGTAGTGGCGCCATGTATCCTACATGTTTGTCGATGTCACACGTTTAATCAACTATGTGAACGGGCGTGCCCGTGGTCTCGTACCTCGTTGCCGTGGTGTTCAGTGCGATGTTCTCGTGACCATGGCCCTGTAACTAAGTATGGACTGCAGGTCTAGATCCACGTTATCGCAAAAGTAAGGACGGGGTGTGCTTTACAAAAAGCCTCCCTCCCATCTGTCGACTACCGTCTACAACGCCCCTCTATATTAAAGCCATGGACTAAAGGAATTATAGCACTTGCATGTGCCTCCGATCTGTAAATCCTTCTCGAGTATGTCGCCGAGCGTGACCGCGTGTCCAAATAGTGTTAGAGAAATCATCTCTCGGCGTGTAAACTCAAAGAAATAATCTCTCTCTCTCTTTTTCTTTTTTTTTTTTTTTTTTTTTTGTTGTGGTTTTTTTTTTTTTTTGTATTTTAGCAGAGGCGAGGCGAGGAGTGGGCGGGGCACGGCACAGCAACCTCTCGCGCAGCCGCTATTCACATTGGAAGTTCATTGAGCGTCGGCGACCGCCCGGATGCCCCGCTGCAAAGGCATTTTCGGGCTGAAGCGCGCGCTCCCCGCACCGCACCGCGCCGCCCACGCCACGCCACGCGACGTGACGCCGCTTTCATGCGCCGCTGGCAGCGCGCGGTGGAGAGCGCGCGGGATGTGGCTGGCCAAACGACGCGACGCCCCTACACCTGGAAGCTACACATGTCGAATTCAGCGCTGTCTGAAGGGAATTCTGCTTGGCCGGCTACTCTGATCAGTAGTTTTCTCAGCTTTTTCCGATGAACGCCTGGAGAGAGCCTTTCTTAGAGACTTTGCTAATAAACGGGCGTCCGATTTTTTTCCTGATTCATGAAGTATGCAGTCCCTTCACTCAAACACACACACACACACACACACACACACACATACTTGCATGCACTACATTACCACACATGTCTAGAGACCAGTCGTGAGCTTAGAGTTTGTCCCAGTTAAACCCACAGTCATGAAAGCATTGTAGAGGTACTGTTCCAAAGGAAGCTGGAGCGTGGAGTAGATTTTATGTTACACCAACGTCTAAAAGCGTTAACGATACATTTAGGACGTGAGTATATTTTTTATTTATTTTTGGTCACTTTAGAAACAGCCAGCTGTCACTATCATTTTAAGCATAAGTAGCAAATATTTTAAACACAAACGCAGAATAATAAATTATGGTAATTGTTAAAAATTTAAATAAAGGAAAACGTATAAATTTTAGCTATTTTAAAATTAATTTACAATCTTCAATTGAATTCAATAAATCATAGAGATTGTCATTAATTCCAAGAATTTTTCTTCTGTTTTGAACATTTGGACACTGCTGAATAATGTGAGTAGTAAATAGAATTCCTCAACATTTTGAGCAGACTTCTGGGACAGTTTTTTTTATTAAATGATAGGCCAATTCTTAACCTCTTATACGCCATATACTCTTCCTATAATATTATTGGGGGTTGATAAATCTGTTACTCATTTTCTTACGAGATGATGTTTAAATGTTAAAGCTTTTCACTATTATGCAATTCAAAACTAAACCCTTTCAGGTGCACTGAAAATCATTTAAAATACCTCATGCATTTTGGTCAATGTGGGTGAATTGTGTTGGTGTTTTGGGAGTAATGACTGCTTTTCTATTCCCAAAATCATACAATTTCCTAATGGGAAGAAAATTATTATTACTACTTTTCATTCATATGTAGGTGATTTTGTAGTTTTGAATTAATGAATTGGCGGAGAATCTAGTTTGAACAGTTCTGAATGTTGATATGCAGACCGAGGAAATGGTATTGTATGGGTTGTTTACATTATGGGTGCTGCCTTCAATAGGTTTGAAGGAAACCCATGCTTCACAGCTAAAAAATAGAAAAGATTCGCAGAATATAGAGTGATAAGGGGCATTGAGTAGTATTCCAGTGTGTTTTAAAAACTACAGATCGGACAGATCTTCTGGCACATTTGGAATCATCAGTAAATCATTTTATATATCTAATTTATGTAAGAGTGAAGGGAATGTACTGTTAATGTGGGAACTCAGAAATATTGTTAAAAATATAGTTGTACATCTCTATTTGGAATGAAGAGCTCCCACAAGGTAGCCGGATGAAGATGTCTTAAATATATATGTGATTTTCCAATATCAAATTCGTTTTCATAATCAAATAGTCTTTCGCGAAGGACAGTTAGAAACTTTGGGCGTCACAGGTAGATTTCTAATTTTAAAAAATTGAAAATACATTGATTTGAGCGATTTTTTGTCGAACAGTAATTAGTATGCCTAGTTTAGGCATTATCGATTATAACTCTTGGACTAGTTCGTCACTCATAGTAGTACTACCTCTAAAAACGCCAGACGGTTCGACAAAAACGATTTGAACTATAGATTTGGTAAACGTTTACAGTAGGTGACAATAAGCAGCACTATAGACAATTGAAAAATAGTAGAGTTTGGAATAGATGAAGGCTTTGTAAATTCAGATGACACAGTTCGTTTTTTTACTTCAACATTTCGGTCAAACATTCCGTACTTTGTAAATCATTGTCTCTTTTTCGTCTTTAAACTATTTAATTCCAGTGTGGGAGATAATTGCTTATCCAGCAGTAGCACAATCCGGGATTTTGTTTCGATGATTTCTTATAAATCGATTCCAAATCCGTCATTCCTAAGCACACAAAATCTACATTTTTCTTTATTCTATTATAGACATAATAATAATAATAATAATAATAATAATAGAAGTAATAGTGGTAGTAGTAGTAATAGTAGTAATAGTAGTAATAATAATAATAATAATAATAATAATAATAATAATAATAATAATAATAATAGTAATAATATTGTAATTGCGATCCGTTGATCAATAACCGAACTCTTAGTCGAGACATATCGGTGCAATCGCCCACTGTGCAGTCGCCTAACAATAGCAATGGGGAGAGAAGATCCCCAGAAGTCCGGCCTCACTCATCGCAAAACAGTGAGGCCCCATCCGCGCTCCGAATTAATCTCCTCTGCGAATCGCTGCGACTGTGCGAGCGGCAATGAAACGCTCTGCCCTGTTATTAATTTGCGACGTCCTTCTCAGTGACGGCGGATTCCAAGAGACGCTTTGGTGGTAAACAAAGGCAAACTGCCTATTGTTTTTCAAAAGAAGCTTTTTAAAACGACTCAATGAGGCTCGGATTGTTCACAAAGCGTTTGGAGTTGATATTTCGTGCAATTGGTCTTTGTACTTCGACTCGTGGATGTTTAGGAGGGGGAATGAAAATTCTCAAATGTAGAAAATGATCCGAAAACTGTTTCATCATCGAACTCCTCCTAAACGTAGCACAACTTTGGAGTACAGGTAAAATATAAAAGTTGTTGAAGAAGTCTATACATCTGTTTTTTACGACAAAACATAATATAAAAGAAGTTTTAAAATGTTCAACAATAAGCGATGCAAGAACATATGCAAAGTTAATATTTGGTTTTTTTAACTGTTAGGAGGATCGTCACGTATTTCTACAAGGATGTACGATAAGGGTTTCTTAACATCGAACATAAAATTAAGAACTTTTCAAGAGGAAACAATACAAATAAAATATATTTACAATTTACAATCCCGTAGAATCATTAGCATATATCTAGAGAATTCTCGGTGTTTTCATGAGTCGTTCTATCCAATCATATCGTTTTTCTTACGGGTCCTTATGTCTTACATCGATGATATCATTCACTGCCACGCAGAATTCTCCCACGCTTCTTCTCAGAACGCATCCACTCACAGTTTCACACTACAACAGCTGTTATACAATCACGTGCTACCACCAGCAGAAAATTTAAATTTATTACTCAGTTCTCGACATTTTTACAGAGTGCAAATTCCCCACAGCTGTAGCCGGCCCATTTCCTTTACTCCATTCAACCTTCCACTTGTTGAGTGCAACTTGATAAACATTCCAGAACCGTCGCTTGGGGGAGGATACGCAAAACGTGTGGGCGTTCTTGCGTAAAATTACTAATGCGCTTGCGGTAAATAACCTCCCGTGCTTTATTTCCCTTGTAGAGTGCCCGCAATGATGGACGATAATGGCGCCAGGGGACACATACTACGGGTGCCTACGCCTCCCCCACCCCCGCGCCTTCCTGACGGCCGTTACAGCAGCGCCCCATGCGGTGGGTGGGTCACGTGGTAGGCGGCGGCTGGCGGGAAACGCTCGCAGATGCAGTGTGCGCGACTCCACGACATGGTAATCCCCGTAAAAGCATACATGGGGCCATGACACTCGTGGACCCTGGTTGGGAGAGAACTTGAAAGGGGACACGTCTACGTTTACCAAACGACCAGCCCTCATTTGAGCTTGGCATGAACTAGTGTTGATATAATCGCCGCTCATAGTGATTGAAGAATCAGAGGAGGGTGTACTATTACACTATGTAACACACTTATTGTGCTTGGTTTAGTGGAATGTTATTTCCTGGGCTGATTTCTGTCCTACATGTGCGGTAATGACCATTATATTGTGACGTCATGGATACTCCACGCGACCACAGACACAGGAGCTTTCGGTATAACAAATGTATTTAATTAACAAAGCCAAACAAAACAAATATATACCCTTAATAATCTTACTTAAACCTAGCTCTGATAGACCTACTATCCCTGATCGCGGGAGCGATCTCAAAAACCCGAAAAATTTGGGAAAAAAAGGAAAATGGGGGGTTTTTTTTTTTTTTTTTTTTTTGAATGGTGGCATTCGCCACTCCTACTTTTGAAAGCGGCGGCCAAGCTAGGCTTCCGTGACCGGATGTCAAGCTGGAACACTAAAGTCGTTTCTGGCGGCACCAACGGCTGGTTTGCCCGTCGATCGCAGGAGCGATCTTATCCGGATTGAGAATCGGCGTGTGAATCGTGGCACTCACCACTCTTCACCTCGAGGCACGCACACAGCCATCGCTCGCCCGTGACCGTCAGTCACAAGACATAAAGTCCGCAGGCTTCGTCACTAATGACTCAGCCTCGCGAGCCTGGCTCGCATTGCACCGTCGTGGCGCAAGTTTTGTGCACACGCAGAAGGTTCTCCACTGTCTCCAGAACCTACTAATGGCTCCGTAACACTCTGTTAATATAGCGAGGCCCCACGTGACCTACTACGTCACGCCACCCTCTCGCTTGTTTATAAAACAGTGAAAAGCTCTCTTTAAAGCCGGAAGACACACCCAAAGCCATGTCTCCCGTCTCGCGTTCTTCCGTTACGGAAAAAACCCTTCTTCCTGTGGCGAGACATCCGGCAACCAGCGTCCCCAAATAGATGCCATGAAGGCAAACGCCTGGCTAATACGTACAATATCTTCGCAGAGTTTGGCTTTTTGTGTTCTGAGAGTGAATATTATTCTTTGCGTATCTCCCATATACGGACATGGATAAACATGGTTATAGTGATACACAGACAACAACATCGCAGGTAAAGTGAGTGTTGCACCTGTTATTCTGATTTACATCTGGTATTCAAAAATATGCCTGGTAGGCAGCACACATTCTGTGACGTTTCTACAGATAACTTTTTGTTCCCCAAAGACAGCACAATGTGTCTGCTGGTCGTTTGCACGTTCTTGATGCCATTCTATGTACCTAGGAAGAATAAATATGTATTAAAGCGTGTAATGTATAACATACTCATATTACATACTGTAACCACGTACCTGTAGTACGATAATATGTCAATTCCACATATCAATACCGTGGCCCCAAAGCAAACGTAATAACGATTTTCTGAATTTTCGTGTCACTAAAAAGCAGGAAAGGAATTCTTCAAATGTAAGTTTTAACTGTTTCATTGGTTCATCGTACGAAACAGTTATTTCTTTCATTCCGAGCTGCACTACTAGACTTTCATTCATCGAATTACTTTTCACAATATCTGTGAAATAACAAGTCACTGTTTTATTTACGATTGAGATTCACTATTGATATTTTAGTCTTTGGGGGGAGGATGAGAAAGCTCATATACCGTATTAGAATTCCCTCCTGTGTCTCGTCTTCTTCTAAGGGTCCCGTGGCAGGATGTTGTAGGCCTGCATGCAGAGTTTGTTCCTGCAAGGAAATGGATGCTGAGAATAATTTATGCTTACGAACCGGTGCGATGAAGATTGTTGCTTTGGCTTTGCGTCTGAGCAGATTATGTATTTTTTTTCCTCTAAATGGTTGCAAACAAACAGTTAACTACTTAATTTCTAAACATGCCGAATGATGCAGTTTGTCCTAAGGTAAACCAGGCGAAAGTTAATTTTATCTTAAAAAAAGGGGTGGATTTCAATGAAATGTAATTTTTTTTCTTTTCACTTCAGAACAATGCCTTTTAGTTCATGACTCAATGGCATTCATTTTATGACAAAATGAAACGACCCATTTACATACAACATTTTGTTGCATTACGACTAGTAAGTCGTTTTTTACATTTTCACGTCATTTTAAATCATTGTCGAGGATTTCATCAATTTCAATGGTATTTGCTTCAAATAATATTTATAAGATTGATCAAATGTTCTTTATAAAATTACTGAGTAGCCTTTCCGATTTCCTCGCTCAGAAATTATTAGTCATTGTGAGATTTAATCTACGGTGCTTGTGATGACTATCATCGTCATTGTGTGTTTGGCCGATTTTTGGATAACTAAAGATAGGGATTTGTTGGTAAAGAGCAGTCCAAAACAAAACCAAAAGCCGAATTTACTTAAACGAGCGGCAGAAGCCTCAATTACATTAGTAACATATCCAACAACTGAAGTTGGTTGTTCATATGAAGTGGTTTTAATCAATTTTTTTCGCCATTTTCTTTGCTTTTAGGGCATTTTAAAAGCAATTTAAGTCCATTTAATTCATTAATTTTGGGTCATCATTATCCTTCCCTACTAGTGAGAATGCATTATGCGTCTAGTCTTTGAGCACAGCTACAGTACGTTCCCGCGAGGGTCAATGGGTCATGTACCGGGTCAATTTTATCTTGCCCTGAATTTGTCGCGCTACTTGGCGCAGTGATCGAGCCCTCGGTATCCCGGGGACTTGTCAACAAACGCCCCAATCATCCGACGCTTTCGTCGTTCGGCGCGACCGGCCGACACACCAGGGTCCCGAGAGCGTTCAAGTGTGCACAATGAAATTTTCGATGAGCGCACTCAATATGTTTTTACTACACCTGCGTTCCACTTAAGTCCGACATTAAGAGCCGCAAGGGGTTTATTAACAAATTTCTGGGTGTGAATATTAAGGTGTATACAGAAAGGTCGCATTCGGAAGAAGAGCCCCGGCGATCTAGTGAAGAGAAAATCGCAGCAATTTCTCGAGACTTACCTCGATTTATTTAACTTATTATTCAATTTATCCTTCTCTAAATTTACATGAATTACTCTGTGTGTGTCGTTTTATGCATTTTCCTTTACACATCTCATAAGCACTAAAAATGAGGCAAAAGTACTCGAAAAACGTATGCTGTTGTGTAAGAATTTAGCGTACATATATTATTATTGTGAGAGATCACTTCCATATGGATTTCTACAAGATTTATGCCGAAACCACGAAGTTTATTTAATTATAACAGTTTCTTTACACAAACATTTTGAAATAAAAACACAAAAGAAAAGTAAGATTTATTTTCAATCTTATTTTTCTTTTACATGTTTATTTTTTTCATTACTTTTGCAAACTCAAAGCTACTAGAAAGATTAAGCATCGTATCATGTTGACAAATAGAGTTGTGTTGTGCAGCAACGTACGCTTTCTGTTCCACACGTGTGGAATGGTGTTTCCACGAACGCGTGTTATTTGCAGTGAGCGCTAAATTTCCACGCGCTGGGTCAATGCTTGAGCAAACAAGGTAACTCTGTGCATCAAATGTCACCCATGTAATACTCTTACATACTGTATGGTCGCACGCAAGGTCGGATCATAAAAACAAATTTCCGAGGGGGCGATTACCTTTTATTAGATTCTACAGAACAAAAACAATAATCAACGTTATAATGAAATATACTATTGGTACAAATTTTAAAAAAAAGTAATTTCAAAGGGGCAGGGATCAATCTCCCCCGACCCCCTCCTCTAGATTTGCCCTTGGTCATAGACTCCTTTACAGAAAACAGAAGACCCGCACGTCCATTTTGATATGCCTTATGGGTGCAGTGTAACGGGACTGTCACCTCCAACGGCGTATAACAGCATCTTTCTCCATAAACGTTATAGTATAACATCTGAATGTCATCAAATTTTCTAGTATCATGTATCTCCAGAGAATCAGTTCACATTCTCCGTCTTTTAGTTGTGTATTATTCAATTGTCGTACAAACAAATGTCAAACTATCTTCGCAATATATTATACGAGTATAATATTTATGAATATCATACGTTGTACTTTTGCAGTGAGCAGTAAGTTATTCATGTTGTCCAATTATTAATCTTTTTAAGCTCTCAACAAGTTTTAACATATCACAAGAAGTTTTTCCATACGGAGAACTGTAGTAAAAACCGAACTCCGAAGTGACGGCGTATGTTATCTTCCGAGATGCTTCTCTGTTGTCACGGTGCAGACACGGACAACGCCCTGGCTAATCTACTTTTCATTACCTGCTCCTCCCTGTTATTTTTACAGTGCAGGGGGCGCCCCTCTACTTCATTTAATTCGAACTTAACGAGGCTAATTTCTCGCGCGCAATTTAATGTTTGTTGAAGATGCCTCCCGCAAGAGGCCTCTTGCGTTCCGCCCTTCACTCGCCCTTTTTGTCTCGCGAGAAGGGTCCTCGTGTCCCCTTGCTCTGCCTTCGTTGAAGTTTCGTAGCATGTGCCTTTAAACTCGCGTACCTCCTGTTTTAAATATTTAGCTTTAAGGTGCACATTCATCAGGCTGCATTCATTGCTCATCAGGCACCTATACGCATGATGTGAGATTGCAACAGAAAATTCGTAGTCAGGAGAAACTAGTTTTGAGTTTTTTGACAAAAACTACTTACGAGTAAGTGGTCATTATTTATTTAGAGTTTTTTTTAACTACTATGGTCATTGGATTTTCCACTACTGAGGTCATTGAGGCATACAAGTAATGATTATTTGAATGATGAAGATTATATGAATGGTTGTCGTATGAGAGGCAAGAAAAAGGGGGAAATCTGCCGATATCTCGTATCCTCCATCACAAATTTTACAGGGATTTGGCCGGAAATCGAACCAGAACCTCAGTGTATGAAGACGTTTGCGCTTCCGAGCCAGGCTGTTCTTCCATGCTCGTACTTCAACTCGCACATCGTGATTAGAAACAGCACATTGTAAGAAAAGTCCGTCTCGTACGTTTTGGGATCCACAGAGAAGGAAGACAGGATGAGGTGTCACCTAAAGACCGAAAGGTAACCTCACAACAATAATTTTAATCAAACGCTCACAACATATTGAGGTAGTAGCAAAAGAAAAAGTTTCATTACTATTGGCGCCACAATTGTTCAATGGTCTGCTCAATTCTTACTCAGGAACTCAGTTGCAGTTGTAACTTATAAAATATAATTCCGGTCGTATCTTATAAAAAAATTTCCAACTCTCACCAGAGATTTCAGACTATTGATCTGCACATTAATTAATGATTAATGATAATGATAAAACGACCCATTTATTTTCTTTCCAAGTAAATTTAAAAATAATGTACTCAGAATTTACTGTAATAAAATATTTCATTACTCCCTTGTGATATTTTATAGTAAAGAAGTTTTCTACTCGAAAATTTGTAAACGGAATTAAACTTTTGAAAGTAGATTCTGACGTGATATAACGTATCATTTAAGCAAACACGATGAAAAATAAAAATGGAAAATAAATCCTCTCTAAAATTACATTTCGAGTTTACCAGGAATAGTAATGTAAGCGACATGTGAGAGTACAAATATGTAAAGTCTCTATTTTGATTGTTCGACCATGTCTCCGTCGAATGTATTGCTGCATTAAACGTGTGTATCGGAATGTTCGTATTTTCATTCGTGTAAATGCAGAGGTGAATGGACGACCTGCAAAGGACTCGCCACGAGGTCGCGGGCAGCAGGACCTCGATCGGACGCGACGTGTAATAGACGACAGTGCGTGCGTTCACTTCTGTGTGTGTGTGTGTGTGTGTGACAGGGAATCAGGTAGAGAGGGAGATAAATAGGTAGAAAGAGAAGGGGATAGAAAGAGAGAGGTACAGGGGGAAAAAGAGATGCAGAGGAAGAGAGGTATATAGATGGTGGTAGAGATACAAAAGTAGAGACAGAGGAACAGCGAGAGAGAGAGAGAGAGAGAGAGAGGGACAGAACGAGAGACAGGGGGACAGAGCGAGAGATAGACACAGAGCGACAGAGGAAGAGAGAGAGACAGACAGAGAGAAACAGAGGGAAAAAGGGCAGAACACAGGGATATAGAGGGGAACAGACGGTTAGAAAGAAGAAAAGAGGGAGATGTTTGGTCACATTTACTTGCAAAGTAATTCAAAATGAAAGAAAAGGTTACATTTCAAATTTCTTCTCATATATTAAGAAGAATACATTCATAAACTTACTATTAAATGTGAAACTACGGAGTCTTTGAACTCACAAAGAATTGAAATAAATAGCATACATTTTTGTTTTATACTATTAACTTGAAATGAACGGTTTCTAGTGTTTTCTTTCGTGTAAGTGAATTGGAATAATTGTGCATTTGTATAGCTTTCTAGTACCATATCTTGATGTACTCGCATATGTACATTTTTTCTCTGAGAAAGATTAAGAATACAACTAAGAGTTAATTCAATAAAGGTATGCACTATAAAGGAGTATCACCTAGAATATTTTCTTAAGTTTCAAAACGTGAAAAACCAAGAAGCATCTGGAGCATGATCCGTCAGCGCAAATGACCTATAAAGCATTGTGTTTTTCAAAAATAACCAATGGAAACGAGTTAAGTGTATGAATTCCTTTAAAACGTGTGTTGATTTAATGGTTTTGGAGGCAGCCATTTTGATGAGAAATATCCTCGCTGCGACAGAAGCCGGCCTCCCCTGCGGCGCCGTTGTCCGAAGCGGAGGCGAATCGAAGCGATATGCTGAAACAACGTCCGCCCGTAACCATCGATTAGAGCAACAGAGGCAGCGCAGCGTCTGTGACGAGATATCGTTTTTTCAGTGAAAGCCACCAAAACTAATCGCGTCGAGCAAAAAAAAAAAAAAAGGGTTCTGCGGAGCGGATGAGGCATTTGCATATGTGAAGGGGTGGTATGGAAGAATTCTTGAAGATAGTTTTTTTTAAAATATCGTATATGGTATTGATCAGATTGTCTCATTCCCTTCCATTCTTTCGATACATGTTTCAAATAATAAATCAAAATATCTCGTAGATTTATAAAATTATCCAAACGTTCTATTTTATTATAGTATAAGTGTTATTCAGTCCCTTAGAAGGCATGATTATTTCGAACAAAGAAATACATCTTTTAAAAAAATAGAGACATTTGATGGAGGTAGTCTACAAAGTTTTACTATTATTTAACGTGAAAAACATTTACACTTACATGAGTCATTGAAGAGAAAAACTTTATTTACTGTCCAAAATCAAGGCCAAGGACCATCCAGCATTTGTTCAAAGTATCAAGGGAAAATGAACGGAAAAAACGAAAAAAACGGAGATGTTGGTTATCTTCTTCTTCGACGGTTTAGCGTTTGCCGTTTTCGATTTCCATAATTCTTGGTTCTCCCATTGACCCTCTTCCAATCCTTTCTCCTCCATAACTGCATGTATATATTTCTTCCAGGATAAACCAGGTCTAGCTCTTCTACGTCTTCTTTCAGGTTTCCAATTTAAAATTTGTTTTGGCCATCTCTCATTTCGCATTCTCTGGACATGTCCATACCATTGAAGAGCTTTATTTTTCTAGTTTCTGGGTTATAGTTGTTTGAACCCCAGCTCTTCCACACCCTTCAGTTTCTTATTTATCCAGTCTTGTTATCGCAAAATCTGTCTCATAAAGTCGAGCTCTACCGACCGTATTCTGTCTCATACGGCATTTCGTTAACGCCACATTTCTTGCTCCAATAATATATTACTTTCACGATTACTGTGGATATGTGTCGTTTTGTGTCCCTGTGCTTAAAACCTATTCACTAAAGCCATGCAGAGCTTTTGATTGCATTCTGCCCATTGCAAGTCTAGTAGTTATATCTTCATCAATTTTCCCATCGTCAGTAATTACAGTCCCAAGATATTTAAATATTTTATATTAAATATTTAAATTTTGTTGGTTATCTATATTACTAATTTCCAATGGGCGCAAAATTAAAAGACAACTACGCATCCTCCGACCATATGAGAGGTGTCTGCGGTTTTGTTAGATACCCGGTGACTTGGGAAACATTCGAAAAGGGCGAAACAGTATCGAATTTGATTTTAAAATGAACATATTTGGTTATGATACTACGACTGTATTCTCATACACATTGTGTCACTGCTTATAACCCACCTGACGTGCGACGAGGATGCACATGCTTTGAGAACTCCATTTTCCAAACATTGGACAGCTGCGATTTTGCTGCCGCAAGTCAATAGTTGTCATAAAAGCTGTTTCCAGAACGCATTAAAAGCATTTTCAATAGTAAGTCAAAAAGTAACTAATACTTAGTATCATTAACATAAAATGAATATTATTTTAATTTTTGTCGCTCAATAGTTTATGGTAGTAGATGTAGTTAAGAACTTGAAATACTTTTAATTTGCGTTTGAATTTGTGTATCTATTTTAATATGTTTGTTATTTGTTAATGCATTGCAAATTAACATACAATTATGTGTTCATTTATATTAATGGGTGGTTGGAACTGATAGGTGTTGTATCTTTTTTTATTTATTTTACTATCTTTATATTATTTTTACTTTATATTATTTTATTTTATATGAATTTTAATTTTATTATATTTTGTATTCCATGCTTTCTTACACTATGTAGTCCAGGATACTTCTTCTACTTTCATTTAATTTATTTTAATGTCCTGCTTTAAATCATTCACGCTGGAAGCTGGTCAGAAATTGTTTAGTGAAGCTGAAATGTCTACAATTTCCATCACCATTTTAAAGTGAAGGGGTGAGTGTGTGCCACAATGAAAGTTTCCATTCGGCAAGGCGGCAATCTCCATGGTAAAATATGTCAGCAAGCGTTCTTCCATTTCAAATTTATTTATTTAATTATTTGCGTCAAAAACAGTTAAAAGCTGTATGTGACGTGCTATGAGGAGAAGTTAAATTGAAATTACATTAAAATTAAATTGAAGTTACAATTCTTTTCGTTGTTGGAAAACAAAAAGCACATTTCTAAATGTAAAGATTTTGTTAGATTAAAGTTTAATTTAAGATATATTGCACTAAAACCTGTCGATTCTAGACGTTTTCTTTACTTCATAGTCTTGAAACTGTAATCTGAACCTTTATACTTACGTAACACGGTAAAGTACAATTTGCTTTCCAAAAATAATATTTGAACTTGTAAGTACTAACTATTGATTTAATTCCTCAGATATAGCCTAGGGTGGCAAGAGGACTAGTTTTCGAAAAATTGAGGCCTTAAAAATATGTAATGAAACCATAGATACCTTTGACATGGCCAGAGGATGCATACTTTCGTTTCAATTTCTGTGTGCTTGGAAATTAGTAATCTAGATAATGATACTTTCGTGAAGAATGTAGGCACTACTTTACAGGGAGTCCCACCAGCTATGAGCCACCCCCATAACTTCTAAACGTTTCCTAATATTGAAATACAGTTTTCGCTCAACAACACAGAATCATGTGGCAAGTGTAGAGATATTGTTTGAAATATTTTCAGTTTTCGAGAAATTTAATCATCTTTGATTTTTAAACGGAACCATATATTTTTCTGGCAATAGATAGATCATAAATAGAGGAATACTATGATGATGTTATGTTAATATTTTAATTGTATTTTGTGTATAAAATTATAGTTAACGTTCATTTTATTTTACTTATTATAAATTAATAGTTAAAGTAAATAACGTACATTTTATTTTTCTGTAGCAGCCGTCCCAACTGTCTCTTTTGTGGGAGGTGTCCTTCGGGGCCTGTCCCCGTGCCGGCACTGCGAAGGCAACCTTCCCTAAAGGCGACAGTTGCAAGGATTCCTACAGGAAATCTCATACATTTAATTTAAAATCACATTTCAGTAAGTATAATTTTATGCTCAAAATACTATGAAAAGATTAAGATGTAATACATAATTGCATTCCTCTTTTTATGATCTCTCTATTGCTAGTAAAAAATCAAAGAAGATTAAATTTCTCGAATACTAACAATACTTCGAACAATATCTCTACGGCACATTACTTGACCCATAATTCCGCATTGTCGAACAAAAACTGTATTTCAATATCGGAAACCGTTTAGACGTTTTGGGGTGGCACATAGTTTGTGGGACTCCCTGCACTCAACAAAAGTAATTTTTACGCACGTTAATTTTTTTGAATTATGACCTGGATATCAGTTACATCAAGATGTCTGGCACTTGAAAGTGGTATGAGTGTTGCAGAAGGTGCATGTGTACTAGGAAATAGAACTTACATACACAAATATACCTTAACCCGGTTTTACACATCACAAGCCTGAACTGAACTAACGTTGCAGTTATCGAGGATCTTTCAGAAGTGACCATTTCAATATTAGCACTTTTCTAATAGGGGTAGCTTTATATTGAAGGGTACCGTAGTGCAGCATTATGTTTTTAAATTTAAGGTTGAATCAACATGTAGGTCATTAGCGACTACTATTTGTAACGTCATGGTAACTGTGAAGCAGGTTGTGTTCTGTGCTGTGAAGATGACATGATATGAAGGTGATAGGGGGAAAACGAACACAAATACAATCATGCCCGGTGAGACTCGAACCTTTTCGGTCCGAGATCGCAAAGACACTACCGCTTTAACAATCTCGGCCATCCGTACCGGCAGCATTATTTTTTGATTGCGTTCGATAAAGTTAGAAATATGACCGAACTTGGGTATTTCAGAATTTTAAACATTATATGTTTTCAGAGGAACAGAACAAATGCCCAGCTAAATGTAGTGAGTACTAGTACGCTCTTTGTTGTTATTCATTTTGTTCTCTTCTTGATGCTCAGTATATTCTCTAATTTATAGAAAAAGTTATACAACAGAAAAAATTGTACTTGTCTCTTAAATGTATGTATCGATTTTAATCGTTTAATTTCACCTGGCCATGAGTTGTAAAATAATGTACATTTATTGTTATTGAAAGGTAGATATTTTATATACAGGGCGAGTCATTTCACAAGAGAAAAACACTACCGCCAGCGTGTTCTTTGTAATATGAGCCATAAATTATTCCTATCTCCATTTGGCCTCAGTAACCGATTTGAAGTAGCAAAGGGAAATGCGTATATTTCAGCTTCGCTAAAAACCCGTTCGCAACACTTTTCTTGGGGGTGGTCCAAACAGCAAAAATATTCGGTTCCAAACATGTAAGCTATTAGCCTAAATACGAGAATAAAAAGACAACTTTTACACGCAAAATTAGTTTTCAATAGTGCAAAAGCGTAACGTTAATGAGATAATAAAATTTAGTCTTATAATTTGTGTTCAGAATGAAGTAAACATTTAAAACTGCGTTGACAACTAAATTAAAAATTATGTTCAAGGATAAAAAAATAGTGATTACAAATTAAATAATGATCAATGTGTTGGGTAATATTTTAACTAAAATCAACCCAATATATTGATCATTATTTAATTTGTATGAGTAATGACACTCATTAACTAAATTTACTAAACGTATTTTAAAAATTTCATAAATTTTCAAGTACTGTGAAACTATCAAACAAAAAGGAGGTTTTCACCTTGATCCAAGATAAGTAATCCTATGAAGTTCTGAAAAACACAAGATCCACTTCGTAAGACATGCCACGAAACGTCACTTAAAACGAAAACGAAAGGTCTTAAAATGCGTTTCTCTGAAGAAAACACGCCGCAGAGTTGTGTAAATTATTCATCGCAAGTCAAGACGCCGCATCAGAACGTCCTATGAATAATAGATTTCCCTCCGGAATTTTCTTCAGAATCCCTCCCCAGAGAAGAGGTTCACGAGAAAAATAATGGCGCATTTCCCAGCATCCTAACAAAAGCACGTCTTCAGGGAGGGCAGATAATTTTGTAAACTGACTTATGAAGAATACCATTTTAATTGGTTCATCAAGGGATATGTATCTCGTAACAAGAGCAGCTGTTGTCGGTAGTAATAAATAAGTGGAGTGGTTATTACGAGAATTTTGTTTAAAAACTAAGCGCATTACCGTCGCGAGAAATGCCATTAATAATGTCCGTTCTCGCTCCTTTGCGAGGTTTAGGGTACGTTAGTAAAGGAAGATATCGTTGTCCGTAGCTAATTTATCACAGAGAGAATTTCCATTTCACGAAGGGAGGTGTGAAGTTTACAAATCATAGTTGATCTTCATTTTAATTACAGAACTGTAGTGGCTAATTCGATTAATAATTTCTATGCAGATTGTAACTTGATTGGTTAATCAAACTGTGTGGTGAAAATTAATATCTTTAACATACTTTTCGATTAACTTTTGATTTTTTTCCACTCTAGAAAAAATAACTAAAATGTTAAAAAAAAATACACCTCTTTTTCAAGTACATTGTTCAATTAATTTTATAACAGGTGGCTTCTTTGAAGATCATAATTGAATGTCCTTTTCAATTTTCAAAATGTCATATGAATGTATTGTATAAAAACATTATGAGAAACAGTGTTATGAAGGGTTAATACATTTTACAAGACATTGGATTTTTTCGACCTTTTTATGTATAAATTCATACATATTTCATGGAGTATTAGTACACATAAATCCAATCATATATATCATAAAAATACATTAAATTTCAAAAATTAATTTTATTTTATTTTATTTTCAAAAATTAATGTTGGAAGTGAGACTTGAACTGAATCTACCCTTCCATAAAATATTTTCTAGGAAGGTCCTTGATGGAAATGCAGTTATATTTTACATTATTATTGTAGAAAGCAAGGTTTTTGGAATAATTTAAATACAGAAACAAACAAAACACTGTAAAGATGTTTGAGAAATACAAACTGATAAAAGAAATTTAAAAGAATGCTAAAAAGGCAAAAGAAAAAACTGAAGAAGAGAATGTCATCGAAAACGTTGAACGAGCTAGAGAGATAATCAGGAAATGTATGGGTATGTTGAAATTTAAAAATTGATTTTACCGAAAACTAAAGTTGACTGCACAACTTCCCCTTTTTCTCATAATTCTTCATTTAATCCGGATGATTTGTTTTCACAAAATGTTTCCACAAATATAACATTTTTTTCTTCTACTTTCTTCTTCGACTATTAATGTTTTAAACGTTTGTTTGGTGAAAAATGTAAAAGAAAAGTATATTCTCAAACAAAAATGTACTTCTGTTGTGTGACCTAGAGGTATAGAAAAATATCATTGGGTCCTCTAGATCAATCGTTAGCGCGATAAAATGATTGGCATGTGCAATATTTACGGATCCTGACTAACAGTACATGTCTTAAATGTAACGTAACACTGTTCTAATATTACGTAAGAGTTATAAATAATAACAGAAAGAATGTGTAGATGTAGCACCAGTATATTTATTATATAGATGCGTTTCACAAGGTAAAATGTTTAACACATGAAAACACATATGATTTCGATAAATAAATAAAGATATTGTCTGATATCAATACTTTTTATTCAGCTTATGATCGTTTCGATCGCGTAGCGATCATCCTCAGAGCTTGCAGCTTCTGGGCCGAAAACAAAGTTTTGATAATAGACAATATCTTTATTTATTTATCATAATAAAAAGGTATCAACCTCACCAGCGATCCAATTAACATATGATTTCTTCTTCAAACGTAAGGGAGCAAATATTCCAATTCCCGGTTCTCCAAAATCTTTTCTAATTGGGGACGGGTGGGTGACAGGACGCAATGGGGCGCTCAGCTTTAAGATTATCGTCGTCCTCTGCAGCCGATGGATGAGTCGACGCCGGCCACTGTCCGGGCTCCAGGGCTGCGATGAAAGCATAACACAGCCTCAGCTGCTCCCACTGTCCCCGCCCCATCTCCATTCTCCCACGCTTACCCATCTCTGCCACTGTGTACACCTCCACCTCCGCCTTCTACAACGTCGAAGCCATATGTTCCATCCATCCGTATGTTCTTCATTCTTCAACTTCCTTTTCTCCTAATTTTCCTTTTTTCTGACCTTTTCATCGTTCAAGAAAAAGGGTCCTCTTCTCTCTTTCCCCCTCCTGCTCCTTCTCCCTCTCCTCCTTTTTCTTTGCCTGACTCTCTTTCTCTTCCTTCTTGATCATGTCTAGACGAGGATGATACGAAAAGTTTATGAGAAAAAAGGAGAGTAATGCAACAAATTTCACTTTTCGGTAATTTTTTTTTTTTAAATTTGAACAGGTTCCTAGCATATTAATGGTTTTTGCTGACATTATCTTCTTTAACGTTTCTTGTTCAGCATACTTTTCAATTTCCTTATGTTTATTCAGCTGTTCATCCTCCTGCTTCTCCATCATCTTTTGCATCTTCCTATCTTTCTGTCTCCTTCCTTGTCTCCTTGTTATCTTTATTTTCCCTCTTATTATCATGTTCTTCATCCATCTTCCTGCTTTTAATACTACTTTCAAACCAACACTTTTTCTATTTACAGCTTCTAACAAAACATCAGGAATTCAGTTTAATGGTATTTGTTAGTTATTACTACTTCAGCGTTAACTCTCTCACTCGAGAAATACGACAACGAATTTAACTACAATATATTCACTTAGTTCGCGACCAGTCACGCAATTTACCCTTTTTCAATAGTGTCCTAGACAGTGAATCTCATTTAGTATGTAATAATCACAACATACATAGATCTGCTTAAGAAAATCACTATTCGTTCATGTTGAGAACATGTATTCTTCCTTACCGACATGTGCCGCCACCACTGACCACATCCCCGTAGGTAACCGATCGTTCTGTATAACATTGCGCCAAGCCTCGCGAAATATGTGCAGCCATTACCTGAACCCCCCAATTTTCGTGCGGCTGGCTGTCCGAGCGCCGGCGCCGAGCCTCCCCTTATGTAAATCCGCCTGCAATCACCCGAAGCCCTGTCGAGTGAAATCGTCGGCACGAAAAAAGAGGGCGGCTCATGTCGCGGAAAGCAATCACGCGGGGACGACGTCGCCTGCTGGCCGCACACACGGAGGGGGGCGGGG
>BOPP01000006.1:17407253-17469292 GCA_017312745.1 Gryllus bimaculatus | reverse complement strand
CGGCGAGCGGGGGCGGGCGTAGGGCAGCGGGGGCGGGCGGGCGGGGGCGGGCGGGGGCGGGGGGGGGCGGGCGGCGGGGCGGCGGGCGCGGGGGCAGGCGGGCGGCGTGGGGGCAGTGGCAAGGTTGGGCGCTGTGTAAGTAAAGGGTCTGTCCCGAGCGGCAGGGGAGGATGGCGTTGCGAGACAATGCAAGAACATGAGATGAGACGCATGCGTTGAAGAAGAAGAAGGCATAATAATGATGGTGGAAGCAGGAGAGGACATGTCGCAACACAAGCACACCTAAGGAGGGGCGGTTGGAAAAATGGTTGGAGTGATTCTGACTAGTGGGAAGAAGGAAGCAGAACACGAACACACAGGCGAGTTTAATGATAGATGGGCCTACTGGGCGATGAAAGTAGACCGTATGGCGATGAAGTCAAAGGACAATACCGGCAGCGAGGGGAAGAGTTGCAGAAAATACGAAGTGGAATGAGAGAAAGAAGCATTACAAAAGAACTTGGGGAGACAAGAAGTGTGGACGGCTTTATGGTGACAGGGAAAAAGGAAACAAGTTTGTAAGGCTGAGGAGAAGTAGGTTGAAGCAGGTGCATAGAGATAGTGATAAAGGTGCTGTGTGGGGCGCGAGCCACGCAGGGTGGTACGAGTGATGAATAGAGGGTCGAATGTTCGATAGTTGAATAAGCACCAAACAACTATCCGATATAATCCAAGATCGATGAAGTAGAATAAATTCTTTCTAAAACATTTGGTTCTTGAACGAAAAGTGCGAATCCCTGTGTAAACCGTAGAATCCAAGAACAAAATGCCCATGTAGAATTATCTACCTCAAGTCCGTGAGTAATTGCTGAGACGGAAATAAGTTTTGAAACTGCGTATGCATTTGAATTTACGTAAACGTTCGTTTACCATTCAAAAGGGCAAACTTTATTTTACAGCTGCGGCATTGTAATTTTTTAAAATACCTATTGCTGAGCAAAGTCTACACTAAACACAAACTTTAATATTCACAAAACGTTCATTTCATTCAATCGGGTGGAAAACCTCAAACGTGTCACACCTTTATTGTAACACATGCAAACCAAAAGTTGAAATAAGGCTTTGTCTTTAGACAAATCTTCACTGTTTAGCTGCTAATCCGAAACTAGGAGAAAAACATTCGCCTCTTCAATTTGTGTTTAGACAATGTATGTGAGTCGCATGAGGAGAATAGTTCTGAACTCCGAACAGGTTTACACATTTGACCAACGCAATGCAAAGGATAAAAGGAGCGACAGGCTCAACAACAGAATCGACAGCTGAAATATCTAAAATATTTTCGAAAATGGAATCCTTTTTCAAATTGATTTATTAAAGAGTGTTAAACTTTAGCATTGACTGATACATATCAACGACAAACAGGATTACTGGCATACAAACTATGATATTTGCCAATAAACAGATCAATTATGGATGTATGTATTCAAATAACAATGTTCCCAACTGTGAAGGCTTATATTGTTGTTTTTTGTTGAATTCGTATAATGCCCCGCGTGTGAATATTTGTCACGCTTTTTATTCCATTATATTTAGGTTAATACCACGGGTTTCCATTCTACTACCGCTGGTCATATTTGTTTATAAGTTCTTAAGCCATCTCCGGGAGAAGTTTTAAGTTCCTTGCCGTAATCCTGTCGTTAGTTAACAGAAAGTAATTCGCAATGGATTTTTGTACATTTTTCGATTAACTTCGATGTGTAACTTAAATCTGAAATTTTCACTGGCTAACTACATGGCACTCGCGGTTGTCTACTCTTGACGCGGCCATGTGATTACATTACAAGTAGTCCCTTCTAGATCAAGTCAGTGGATGTCGGATTCTATATCTTACGTTAACGACGCGATCACAGTTTACGTTTGGACAATGTTAGTCATAACTTTTCTCTCATCCTCCGATTCTGTCGATATGCTGATGCCTCACTATTATAATCCATCCCCCGTGATCTACAACGTTCTAATGGCATTCAATGGGACAGTCTCTGCATGAGAGACCCAAAATACTTACAGAGTTGTAAGGATTGATGAAAAATAGACTTTTCATTTGAATCGTCGCTCAAACCACAAAAAGGAGCTGTCGACGTCACTTCTTGCTGCGAGTGCACAGTGGTGAAAGCTGTTGCTGTGTAAAATATAAATATCCACCTTTCTATGCATAAACGTTTGTTTTTCTTGGTCCGTTGAAACCTCCTGTGCAGTCTGCGTAGGAAAAGTTCCCTCTCACACTATTCAAATGTTTAAGAAAATAGACAGCTATCTATCGTCCGGACTTAACACATTTCTGTCATGCTATTCCAAATTTGAAACTCCGATAGTTTGTGTGTTAGAATGTTTCTGATTTCTCCTATTCATCGCCAGAGAAGCTGAAGATATGAACATAAAATATCATATAGTAGATTAAAGGCATAATATAAGAAACACATCTCTTAATTATGTGGATGATTGTTATGATCAAACGACTTCTGTCGTATATCGACGCAATGGATTTAAGGGCGAAAAACTTCGTATGAACTTCCTTTGGAGGGAAGTTAAAGATTGACTGGCCCATATTTGTATATTTAGAGCATTTTAAAAGAAAAAGAATCTCAGAGTCTAAATGAAGCCTCCTGAGCTAAATTAAACTCCGCCTGTTTCGTCACCCGCAGTGCATACCTTCTTTCTCCGCTAGATGGGGAAAGGAGCGTAGCAATTTCTGTGTGCGTGCGTACGGATACCAGCCCTGCGGCCATACAGTTCTCGTATCGTTTAAAAATAGTCTTTGAACGGAGATGGTTCTATGTGGATTCACACAAGAGAGATAACTAAACGGTATCTGACCATTACTATGATTTACAAAACCCAATATCAATAGTCGAACATGCTTTAGACTAAACCTACAATATCTATATGACTACAAAATGTAGGTTTCGTGTTAGATGTCGTAAATTCTGGAAGTAAACAGTGAAATATATTGCATAAAGTTCCCATGAATTTCTCATAACAAACCAGTACATCGAAAATTGGATCCCCAGACGAGAGAGGACGAGATCTAGTAGCATTTTGTGTAACGGGTTTAACACGCCACGTTCAACGTAGTTGGCCATTGTCATCACCGGGTGCCGAATGCATCTGTTGTACTGCGTTGTAATGCATGACATTAACAATCCCACGTGTGCTGGAAGATATGAGGAAGCTGATAACACGACATATGAATGCGATTACCTCTCTCGCTGAGCACAGTCAGACACTCGTGTGCCGTTTTCCTTCAATTTCACATAGGTGAATGTCGTGTACGCGTATGGAAGCGACGGCAGTAAATTTGATTCTCGTGATGAGCCTATAACTCGAAACGGAGGTGTGTTTGAAGATAACGACCACCCTCGTTTTTCTCGGGTGGCATTTAGATGTTTGCTAATAGACTAAATTCAGAGTCATTGAAAATCAGATAATTTTATTGTAGGCCACAGAAAACTCAGATCAATTCTCGTAAATTCATCTACGCTCAACTTAGAATATAAGATAGACGTGTGTGAATTCAAATTAAGTGATTTACTACTTAGAAGAAACGAGCTTTATTAGCACCCACCAGACTTTTACTGCTAACAAAAAGAGTAACTAGCGCCAGGACAATAACTAAAAATACCATCATGATCATCGCTATTATTGTATTTCATGTGTGTAGCAGTAGGTAGTGTGTCGCCAAAAGTGGCAGGCAGATCTTGCTCTTCGTTCATTCAAAGAATTAGCGAGTCCACGCAATTCTACGTACCTTGTCTTTCTTCTCAATATCTAGTGGCTGTAACAGCTCATCGATGTTCTATTTTCATGAACTTTTAATACTGGTGCTACACGTTTAACAAACTTTATGTAGAAGGACTGCTATTTACAGAGCATGGTCATGTACCTCATCATGTGACTATAATATTCGCAATATTGAGTAACATACGGCATTTCAATTTAATAAATGACTTAAAAGTTAAAGAACCTAGTATATATTTATTGAACTTTGAACGTTTCCAAAACCATCAGGTGACCAACAGAGTAATATGAATTTTATTCTGTTCTAAATAAGATTTAATCATGATACTAAAATAAACTGAACATTTGTGTTGCTGAAGGAACTTTTGTTATTCTTTACTAATTCATTGTCATATGCAAAAGAACGTGATTAATGTTTAATTATGAACTACCCTTCTTTACTTTTTTCTGTTTACGCAGAACAAGAAGTGCTAATGCGGAGCAGAAACAGTGAATTTTCTTCAAAAAATCTCTATATTTCAGGCCTGGTAAGGAAAAGTTTATGAAATTAGCTCTGTAGTATTAGTAAATAACTCAGTTTACCACGGTGTGTAGACCAGAACCCATGTGTTGGCTGTTCGTGGATAACGGAAAATCGCATGACAGCCAAAGCGTCTGGTCCGTCTATCCTGTGACAACCTGGGGCTAAACATAGGCAGGGATTTTCACCCAGACTGAATTTCCGAGCGATCTAACTAATGTCTTCGCCCCTTTGAATTTAAATGATATTTTGGTTTTTCTGGTATTTTTGGCAGTGAAGCTTCAAATATTCACTCTTCTTAAAATGAGGTCTATTGTTCAATTTTTTCGAAATTTGAGTAGTTTAGCGTTGAAACGTTTATTTTTAACCAATTATTTCTCGAAAGAGGGCTCCATTTTTTTTTCCCCTGGTACGAGCGAAAGAGCAGCAAATAAATGCTTCTGGTCCCCATTCTAGACCAACTTTTCTTGTATTCTCGAGGAATTTCAACAAAATTGAACTTGAGAATGTGCAATATTGATGGCTAAAGATTCTTTTGTTAAAAGATCATCTATTCCAAACATCAGTACTTAAAAAAGTTGCATGTATTGTTTTTTTAGAAAATGAGATTAGCCGTGTAGCGATTATGCATTGATCATTACGTGAGTCTAGCCACATTGAGATCACATGGCGTGCCGCGTCAGCCAGATGAATCAGTGCGTGATTTGCTGAAGTTTGATGGTCGCGCAGTTGACATTGCCAATTCAATCGGGGGCTGAGCGGGCGGTGGCGCGTAGGCTCGTATGAGTGCGGAGGCGTTGACCATCGCGTCCGCACGGCGCGGCCTGCGTAGCTCAGTATTAACACCGGCACACTGGAAGTAACAGATCGCGCGCTCGCTCCGTGAAGCGATGTGGGTCGCGAGTGCGACGCGCCCGGATGCGGCCGCGTGGAAATGAGTCCGGTCGGCGCGGACTGGTGGAACGGACGTGATTATAATGAGTGGCTGAGTGTGTGGCCCATGGTGCGGTGCGTGTGGTTGGGCGTCGGTTGGTGCTGGATTTATGGGGATGATGGTGTGTGTGTGGTTGATTGGGTGATGCGTGCTGCAGGGTTGGAGGTTGAAGTTGCTGGGGGTGTGTGAGGTGACTGGTGTGTGGATTTGGAGTTGATGGTGCTGTGGTTGTGGGTGATGGTGAGGTGAGGGCTGTGGTGGCGATGCCCGCGGTTCTTCGTGCTAGTGTCTTGGTTGCGCACTCGCTTCCACTGCGCGTCTTTTGTTCTCGATTACTCGGTCGAGCAATACTAAGTGTGCGTTGTCTTGCGATGTCTCAGTGCATGTTGCTGTGATGACGATAGAAATTCAAACCTCCACAGGTTAGAAGTCCGGAATTCGGCGTGGAATGCCTACGTTATATCACAGTACCACCTTAACCCGCGCAGGGCAGGACGTCGCCGGGTAGTCCGGAGCCCGTTTCACGGCTATTGCGCTGAGTACATACATACATAAACATACATATAGGAAAGAGGGTGTAATTTAACATGCGAGAGTTCTCAAACAGGTTCGCTGCTTTTTCTAATTCGCAGATGAACGAACATCCTATTGTCTCTTAATATATCCTGAGCAAATTTACGTCTCTCTGTCGGCAGTAACACATTCCCGATGCCAAACCATTCAGTTATTTAATAGGATATACAGACATCTTCATAGTTACAAAGTACCAGTCCCTGCACTTGTCATTTTAGAATATTTTAAAGTCATATTGCATCCTCCCCCTTACGCTAAAGCCGATTATTAACTTCCATTTAGATCCTTCCAATTGTCGAGGAAACGTAGCACTCCCAATCCTATTTTAGGACCGTATTGTATTTTGTGCTGAAATTAAATACTTTCAAAATAATATATCTCATATCATGAGTTACAGAGGTATTGAAAGCGGATGCTGATTGGCAATAGTGATGACCTTAGGAAGATTTATCGACAAAAGGTGAAAGAGTTATTATAGGATTTTCGGGTCCGTTCTCTACTGCTATAGTCATAAATCCTCGCAAGTGTAAGCACATGTTTTTAACGGGGCTGTGGTACTTTTCTGCCTGATTGCGTGAGATTTTCGGCGCATTGTACAATAGGCTAACCGTGTTTTCCCCGTCTAGATCTCTCCCACCATCGGGGCACCGTCACACCGGAACATCCTCAAGCACCCCAGTGTGTGGTATTGCAGCGACTACAAAATAGTAGGTTGTCTATGTGTAATGAAAGGGGATAAGTCAAGGAAGAGGAGAAGAGATCGCGCGTATCAGTTGCTTGTTTCTTATAATACTGCTCGTCTAATATGATGTGAAGAAATTATGTAAAACTACGCTCAGAGCAGCTGGCCGCTAGAATTCTGCTTCAGACGCCGGTTGCTGATTCGAAAGCTAGACTATCTGACACTGTCAAAAAATCCGGCTACCGTCGGACTCGAACCTCGATCCTTCCGATTAGGTCGCTGCACATAACAGAATGCTAGACTCTGATATCTCTAAGAAATCTGTGCTGATTCACATTCCTAGTAAGAAGAATCATTCCACGTAAGTAATTGTAGTTCCCCATTCCCGATTCATTTTTCCACTCCAGAACGGACCCCTACTTTGCAACGGACCCATCTGACTCTTCCGACAGCAGAGAGATTGAATCCAGGAGTGAAAACGTCCCGAGTTACATGGTAAGAGACTGGGATCTCGCGCTAATGATAGCCGACTCAAAGGGCTTTCAGCACGAAAGGAGGTGTCCGCGATGGTGCGGCAAAAAAGACAGACTTTAATGTTGAAAAAAATCAGAGCGAACAAAAGCAAACTAATTTTTCACCTACGGGGACCCATTGTAGAGTGAAAGACCCACTGCAAGAGCGAAGGACAAAGTGTGTCACGTCATAAATCGGATATTGACGACTTGTGGCTTTGTTCTTTCATATAGCGAAATTGCCTTTTTTGTACTATATCAAGTAATACCTTATCGACGGCCCTCTCGAGATGAGAAGATTCAAGTAGAGAATTGCTGTGATAACTTACCTTCTAGTTGACACGATGCAGTTTGTTATTGACTGTTCATTACGATGCTGAACTTTAAAATAGAAGCTTTCTGCCATAGTGAGACATTCAGTGTTATTTACTTCACGAAGCGTAATTAAGGGTATAAAAGTTTCCTTTCTGCAGCATAGAGCAATTTAATATAGATTTGGGACCGTTAGAGAATAAAGTAAATGTTCTTAGCAATTAACAGAACGCTAGAAGGAGCGTCTGCGAGAAGGGCATGCAAGAGAAAAATTTGCCGCGTCCTCTAAGCCATTCGAAGCATCTAGCGAAAATGGATAAAAACAGAGATAAATTTACAAGGAGAGTATAGAGTAACATGTGAAAGGAGGAAGGTAGAAGTCAGAATAGACAGAAAGAGAAGGGAAGAAAATGAAACGAGAGAGATTAGCAGAGAGACAAAGGCTCAATGAAGAAGCGAAAGAGAGGAATTCGCGGGAGATATGGAAGAGATACACTCGAAGGGAGTAGAGAGATAGGAAGGAAGTAAAAAGCTGAGTGAGCATACAAACCGGTAAGAGCTAGCTAGAAGATGAAGGTGAAGAAAGAGAGAGGCCAGACAAGGTTATTTAGTCGTGAAATTCACGATAGGTATACTAAATTCAAATATAAAGAACGAACTTCGAGCAGGTGTGGTAAGATGGACACAGAGAAAGGAGATGGATGCGCGAACTGAGCGGAAGAGAGAGTGAAACTAGGGGAAGAGAAAGGATCGTGACGGAAGGAAGAAAGAGAGAAGATCGATAACGGCGAGAATATCAAGCGTTAAAGTGAGCAAGATGGGGCAGATAAAGAAAAAAGAAGTTAGTAATCAGGTGAGGATAGATGAAGAAGGACTAAGTGAGGGCGGGAATGGAGCAGGGTGACGAGTAGCGATGGGGATATGAGAAAAGGAGAGGGAAGTATGAAGAGCGATAAGGGGCACGAGAGAAAGAGGATGATAGAGCGAAGAAAGGGAGAGAGCATATAAAGAAGAAAGAAGGAAGCCAGCGTCGGAGGAGAAGGGACGGAAAAAAGGACAGAGCGCGGGATTGGGAGCGAAGGCAAGAGAGGAAGAGGGAGATGAAGAGGGAGGGGATGAAGCGATGAATAAGTGAGGAAGGAAGCTAAAGGGAGCATGAAGAGACAGCGAGAGAGAGAAAGAGAGGAAGGAAGTGAAGGAGAGTGAAGAGACGTTTTAGAATATTAGAATTAGATTTAGGTATTAATCTGCCAATTAAGAATCGCAACTTGGTGGCAAATATTTTAACTTTACATGCAATTAGTAACCATTTTACTTGGACATAAATTACAAGAGGAGTTTTATTCTAAAACAATAATTAATATAATTACTACATTTGCAACCTCGCAGCACTTACTACACTTTCCATCTTTCACTGCACATTTGCATGCCCACACTTATACTACGAGAGCATCTTATTCCACATTCCTTTCTTCTTCACGCTTCATAAACCGACACTGCACTGCACTACTGTTTGAAGAGTATGGGGAAGGAAAGAGGAGTGGATGGGGCAGGGAGTGGAAGACAATGCTCTGCAGCCGAAGACGGTGATCGTCTATCCACGCAACACCCAGTTTGGCGCCTCCGGTCAAGCCCGGCGACTTCAACGGCCGCAGGAGGAATCTCACTCAGGGTGAAGCTCACCGCGTTCACGCCTCGCCCGATCCCCCCCCTCCCCTCACGCCCGCCTTACTCTGGCTGCGCTTCCCGCCTCACATGCGCCCACCGACCGCCCTTACCCCCCTCGCCCCAGAAGGAGGCGCACCGCCGGACACGAAGCGTTGTGAAGGCGCCGGTTGGGTCGTGTTGTGGCCATAAACGAAAACATTGCAACGGCTGAGACGCACACTGACACGTGGTTGACACTGTAGGGGTTGACCAGCAAGTATTTGATATGCGTCGAACGCGCACATTGAGTTGGCAACCGGAAGTGGTTTCAGGCGCCGCTCAATGACGGGCCGGCCGGATTATAATGCCGCTGCTCATCACGCTTGACCAGGACCCTCGGACACAGCAACCATCCTTATCGGCAGCTGGCCGGGCGGATCCTTCAGCCGGCTGGGCTGATAGAAGCAGGTGGCCGGGCGAGTGCGCCGGAGAGTGTGTTGAAGTGCCGGTCTGGAGTGCGTCTATAGTTCTAGTATAAAGCGTGTGTTTTCAAAACAGGTTACGAACTCGGACTTTTCCTGCGACTTTAATCAGTGAACATTGCACGTCCCCGGTACACCCTGGACAGTATTGTTTGACCCTGGCTTTGTATTATTGAATCTGTGATTGCTATATGCGAAATATAAAAAAACAGTGTTACGAATCACTTCGTTCTTTTTTGGATAGTAACTAAGCTTTAGGTTGGGGTCTCGACCGGGGCGGATCAACATTAAATAGCTACAATTTACCCTAAATAGCTGGGTCGAATTAACCGCCTGTTGCAAGTCGCTATGTCGCTGAACGGCAGTTCTCCGTGCTCTACGACAATTGCCGGGAACTCCAAACTTCCACGACGGAGCCGAAGATCTTTTCCTGGTCGGTATCCTGGTGTTTTTCTTTTCAACCAACGCACACTAACACACACCTGCATATTGCCATGCTCTGCACAGTGACGGGAGACCAGTTAAAGTCACAACGGCGCCGGTTAGCAGAACCCCGGTTTTGGAGTGACTTGACCTCTAAACCCAACGTTGTAAGTCGGTACAGGAATTAAACGCTTAGCTGGGAGCAGACGTCATCTTCTAGATACCACTCCCTGCACTCACTAGTATGGTAAAACAGGATCCTAAGCTCCGCATAACATGAAGTACTCACTCAGATCACATTGAACCGTACCTCAATGAAGGAAGAGAATCACTGATGAGTTTTAACAAATAAGTTATTTTTCGACAATAATTGAGAATCAACATGTTAACAATAAGTAATTTCTTGCAATGGCAAGAGATCCACTTGCAGAGTAATTTTCAACTGCAATTTCACATTTTTATTAGGTAGTACAAATGTTCATTACTAGCTTAGGTGACGCCCACCGGTGGTTATTTCGTGTTGAATAATTATTATTGGCATGCAACTCTTAATGAAGAATTGTAAACGGTAAATTTCTTTTTGCAAGCTCGCCCATTCTGGAGCTAAAATATATAAAAAATACTTTTTAGTTTTTTTATTTATTACAAAATTACCTTCAACGAGCCATCCACGTGTGTGAGTTAAGTCGTGAGGATTTATATTATGCCGGGAAATGACTGAGATAACTAATTTTACAGCTTTTCTATGATTCGTCGATGCTCTCAACCATCAAACTATTTTTTAATTTAAACAGCTTAATTCATGATTTATCATATTAAATGAGTACCATTTGGGACTCGTCTTCCCTTCAGAGGGATTGAAATAAGTTTACCTTGTTAGCCTCTTTACGTGCTCTTCCCCCTCAAACTTATCTTAGAGAGCTCTGAAGTAACCCCTCAAATCATTCTTTCTACATGCTACATACGCACATATATCAGAAATGCCCCGCAAATCTTCTGCTGATGCAGAAAAAGGCGAGTTTTTCGGCAGAGGCAAATTCGTTTTTGTGGTCCCAGATACCGGAAAACTAGGAAAAATTATTTCTATTGGCAGTAATGGACTTCCTCTTGACCCGTTGAGTAGAATTAGCGATGACAGACGCGCCCAATAGACGTTTTTGCCGTTTAATCGATTTTTCAGTATTAGATTCTTTAAGGCATTGGAATTGTGATTACACAACGTATCTCCTCTGTAGAAATTTTGTCTACTCTTTGAAGCTGCCGCGCAGTAGCCAGAGGAAGAGGGTATATAGAGAGGAGGGTAAAATTCGTTCTATAAAGAATAACAAGAATTGAATGTGGCAAAATTAAGTTTAAAAAAATTAAGTTGAATTTTTTGAACTTCTGATAATGGCATATGACATGAAAGTGTAATTACGTGTATCCGTTACCAACACACCCTTTTGTGAAAAAGGTCCACTGTTTTTTCGAAAGGAACAATTTTTCTTGTCTGCTTTCCTAGTGATTCTCCATTGCACGAGGCCCCAAAGAAACTCCCCGACATTCAGACTCTCTAGAAAGATATGTTGAGATGCAGACTCCTCTTGCCTCTTTTTCCAGCGTTCTGGTGTACTACTTCAATATACATTATGATTTTAGTTTAAGTTTTATCCCCGGATCAGTGAAATGCTTACTGCATATAAAATTTGTCTGATTTTCTCGCCTATTTCGTTTGAAAAATGTACCGTTAAGGCATTGAACTCCTACATTATCTAAATGTTTCCTTGAGTATTTTTATTGAGAACAAGACAGAATTTATTATTCATTATTATTATTATTATATATTATTATTATTATTATTGTCTTACATTTATTCACAGTATCTACTGGTCGGTATGTCATAATGGGGACCAAGTTTGTTTCCTCTTCTTAAGACAAAGTAAGAAACAAGCAACCCCGGTCAGGGAGTGCACAGACCGCACTTCCCGGTGAGATCAAACCCGCGGCCTCCCGATGCGAACAGTCAGCGCGTCCACTATTCCCTCTCTACTCGGTTATTATTATTTTATTATTATTATTTATTTTAATTAATTATTATCTATTATATTATTATTATTATGATTGTAGCTATTCAAATAACATTCTGACAGTAGATAGTCACATAAAATGAAGTTATAACCATCCTTCACATGAGTCGGTACACCGCCAGACTTTTGTACTTAATATTACAACTCTCTCTCGTAATTATAAGTAATTTCGAGTAGAAATCCATATATCCAAGCGAAGACACATACCCTCGCTCAATATACATTAACGGTGGGGCGAGCGTTGGCGGGCGGGGAGCGGGGGGGCTGTGTAAGTAGAGGATAGGGTCTGCCTGGGCAGGGGAGGATGGCGTTGGAGAAGTAGCAAGAAATGAACGAGACGAGGCAGGGAAAGAAGTAGAAAATCGTGATGATGAGGTGGAAGAGAAGGACATGTTCAAACAGGCAGCTAAGATGCTAAGGGGGCAGTTGGAAAATGGTGGTGTCGGCGGGATAGGTGGATGTAGAGAGAGGTGTTGAGGTGACGGGATAAGTAGCGCAAAGGGGACAAGTAGGGCAGCGGGGGAAGAGTTGAGAGTAAGCCGTAGTATCCAAAAACAATCGTACATGGACATTATCATAACTCGGGCTCAGTGAACGTATTACTGAGACAGTGGTAAACACTTTTTCAAACTAGATATGCATTTGTTTTCTACGTACTAAACGTTTTTTTAACATTCAAAAGGCAAACTTCATCACAGCTGGAAATTATTTTTTCAAACACATTGCTGACAATCTACATTAAAACCACGAACTTAATATTCACAATACGTTCATTTCATTCAACTCGTGTGAAAACCAAAACGTGTTCACACCTTTATGTTAAACAAACAAACGAAAAGGTTGAAATACGCTTTGTATTATATAAAATATTCACATGTTTTGCTGAAATCCAAAGCTAGGAAAACATTCCCTCTAAATTGTGTTTAGACAATGTATGTAGTCGCATGAGGATGAATAGTCGAACTCCGAACAGGTTTACAAATATTGAAAGCGCAATGCTAGAGGATAAAAAGGAGCGACAGAGCTCAAAATACAGAATCGACGGCTGAAAATCTAAAATATTTCGAAATGAATTATCTTATTTCAAATTGATAATTATTAAAAGAGGTTAAACTGTTATATTGACTGATACATATCAACGCAAAAAAAGTTACTGGGCATACAAATATGATGTTTGCAATAACAGATCATATTATGATGTATGTATTCAATAAAATGTTTCAAAATGTGAAGGGGGATATTGTTGTTTTTTGTTGAATTCTATAATGCCCCGCGCGTGAAATTGGTCACGGTTGTTATTCCAAGTAATATTTAGGGTAATGCACGGTTTTCATTCGTACTAACCCGGAGACATATTTGTTATAGTTCTTAAACACCATCTCGGGAGAAAGTTTTAAAGTTCTTGGCCGATCCCGTCGTATAACAAGAAAGTAATTTGCAATGGATTTTGACATTTTTCGATATACTTCGCTGTGTAACTTAATCATGAATTATTACTGGCTAAATCAAAAAAAGGGTGTTACTCTTGCCGGCCATATATTACATACAAGTAGTCCCCTCACATCAAGTTCAGGTGGATGTCGGATTTATATCTTACGTAACGACGGATCACCGTTTGCATTTAGTATTCCTTCTCTCAACCTCTGAGTCTGTCGATATGCTGATTCCTTCTATATAATCCATCCCCCTGATCTAGAAACGTCTATGGCATCGCTGTCAGTCGCTGGATGAGGACCAAAACACTCAGAGGGTTGTAGGAAATAATTTAAAAAGAACTTTACATTTGAATTGTTGCAAACAAAAAGGTTCGACGTCACATTTTGCTGGTTAACGGTTAACGGTGGGAAACTATTCTTAAAATATAAAATACACTTTCTATGCATAAAAGCGTGTTGTTCGTGAACTATGCGAGTCTGTAGAAAGTCCTTCAACTATTCATGTTCAGAAAAAAATATCTATGTCCGGAACGTAGAACCCTTTTGCATGCTATTCCAAATTTGAAACTCTAGTTTGTGTGTAGAAGTTTCTGATTTCTCCGATTCATCCGCAGAGAAAGCTGAAGAATGAACAAGAAAGATAAGAGTAGACTTAAGGCAAATGTAAGAAACACATCTCTTAATTAAGTACGGTTGGTTATGATCAAACTTTTGTCGTACATCAGCGGCAATGGATTTTTAAGGGCGAAAAATTTCCTATGACTTCCTTCGGACGCAAAGTAAAGATGATTGGCCCGTATTGTAGATTTAGAGCATTTAAAAAAGATCCTCAGATCTAGTAAATGTAGCTTTTGAGCTAAATCACCTGTTTCGTCGCCCGAGTGATACCTTCTTTCTCCGCTAGATGGTGAAAGAAGCGTAGGAAATCCTGCGTGGTCATACGGAATACCAACCCTGAGCGTAAGTCTCGTCTCGTAAAAACAGTCATTAAATAGTGATGGTTCTATTGAAATTCACACAAGAGAGATGAACCTAACGGTATTCTTTACAATTACTATGTTTTAAAGAACCCAATATCAATGGTCGAACATGCATTTTAGACTAAAGACATCTATATACTACAAATGTAGTTCCTGTAATGTCGTAAATTCTTGGGAAGTAAAACAGTGAAATAATAATTTGCATAAAAGTCCCATGAATTCTCATAACAAACCAGTACATCGAAAATTGGTATCCTCAACCGAGAGAGGAGAGTTCTAGAGCATTTTGTGTAACGGGTTAACACGTCACGTCAGCGTAGTTGGCCATGTCCACAACCGGGTGCCGAATGCATTGTGTACTGCGTTGGTAATGATGACATTAACAATCCACGTGTTGCTGGAAGATATGAGGAAGCTGCATAACACGACACGTAATCGATTACCTCTCGCTGAGCACAGCAACACTCGTGTGCGTTTCCTTCAATTTCACAGTAGGAATGTGTGTACGCTTGAGCGACGAGAGTAAATTGATTCTCGTGCATGAGCCCTATAACTCGAAACGGGGTGTGTTTTGAAGATAACGAACCACCCTCGTTTTCTCGTGGCATTTAGTGTTTGCTAATAGACTAAATCAGACTCATTGAAATCAATAATTTATTGCAGGCCACAGAAAACTCAATCAATCTCGTTAAATTCATTTACGTCAACATAGAATATAAGATAACGTGTGTGACATTCAAATTAATGTATTTACTACTTAGAAGAAACGAAGCTTCTATTAGCACCCACCAGACTTACTGATAACAAAAGAGGAACTACGCCAGGGACATAACTAAAAATTAAAACCATCATTATCATCGCTATTATTGTATTTCATGTGTTAGGCAGTAGGTAGGTGTTAGGTCAAAAGTGGCAGGGCAGATCTTGCTTTCTTCATTCGCAAGAGATTAGCGATCCACCAGTTCTACGTACCTTGTCTTTTTCATCAATATCAGTAGTGTACAGCTCATGATGTTCTTTTTATGACTTTTAATACTGTGCTACACTTTTAACAAATCTTATTAGAAGGACTAGTATTTACAGAGCATAGCATGTACCTCATATTGTGTATATATATTCGCAATATTGAGTAAAATACGGACATTCAATTTAATAAAAATATTAAAATAGTTAAAAATATATATTTATTGAACTTTAACGTTTCAAAACACGTGGCCAACAGCGTAATATGAATTTTATCTGTATAATAAGATTTAATCATATACTAAAATAAACTGAACATTTGTGTTGCTGAAAGTACTTTTGTTATTCCTTTACTAATTATAGTCCATACGCAAAACGTGATTAAATGTTAAAATTTGATGAAACTACCCTTTTTACTTTTACTGTTTACGCAGAACAAAGAAAGTGCTAAAATGCGGAGAGAAAACAGCGAATTTTCTTCAAAAAAATCTCTTATTGTCAGGCCCTGGTAAGGAAAAAGTTATGAAATTAGCTCCTGTATATAGTAAATAACTTCCGTTTACACGGTGTGTAGTCAGAACCCATGTTTGGCTGTTCGTTGATAACGAAAAATCGATTGACAGCAAAGCGTCTGTCCGTCTATCTGTGAACAACCTTGGCGGCTAAACCATAGGCAGGATTTTCACCAAAACTGATATTCCCTGAGCGATCTAACTAATGTCTCGGCCCCTTGAATTTGAAATGAATATTTTGGTTTTTCTGGGTATTTTTAAGTGAAGCTTCAACATATTCAAAATATTCTTAAAAATGAGGTCATGTTCAATTTTTCGAAATTATGAGTAGTTTAAGCGTGAAACTTTTAATTTTTAAACAATTATTTTCTCAAAAGAGGCTCCAATTTTTTTTTCCCTGGTACGAAGGAAAGAGCAGCAAATAAAATGCTTCTGGTCCCATTCTAGACCAACTTTCTGTATTTTCGAGAATTTCAACAAAATATGAACATTGAGAATGTGCAATATTGATGGTACAGATCTTTTGTTAAAAATCATCTATTCCAAACCATCAGTACTTCAAAAAAGTTGATGTATTTTTTTTAGAAAATAGTAGATTAGCCTGTAGCGATTAGCGTGATCATTACGTGAGTTACCACATGAGATCAATGCGTGCGTCGCCAATTGAAATCAGTGCGTGATTTGCTAGTTGATGTCAGCGCGTGAGTTGCCAATTCAGATCGGCGTGTGAGCGGGCGGTGAGCGCGTGCTGGTAGTGAGTGCGGAGGGCGTGCGTCGCGTCGCACGGCTCGGCTGCGTAGCTCAAGTATAAACACGCGGCCACTGCGAAGGTAAACAGATCCGCGCGCTCGGCTCCGTGAAGCGATGTGGGTGCGATGCGACGCGGCAGGGATGGCGGCCGCGGTGGAAATGAGTCGTGGCGCTGGAGGTGGAAACGGAGATGATTATAATGGTGGCAGTGATGGTGCTGGGAGTTGTGTGGCCCATGGTGCGGTGGGTGTTGGGGGTGGTGGTGCTGAGATTTATGTGGATGATGGTTTTGGGGTTTGTTGGGTTGATGGTGCTGAGGGTTGAGAGGTTGAAGTTGCTGTGGGTTGTGAGGGTGATGGTGCTATGGATATTGGAGTTGATGGTGCTGTGGGTTGTGGTGGTGGTGGTGGGTGAGGGCTGTGGTGGCGATGCCGCGTTTGTGGCTAGTTTCTTGGTTAGCGTACTCGCCTTCCACTGCGCGGTCCTTTGTTTCGATTCTCGGTCGAGCCAATACTAAGTGTGCGTTTGTCTTGCAATGTCTCAGTGCATGTTGCTGTGTGACGATAAGAAAATTCACTTCACAGGTTGAGAAGTCCGGAATTCGGCGTGGGGATGCCTACGTGATAATCACACGTACCACCTTTAACCCGCGAGGCAGGAACGTCGCCGGTAGTCCTGAGCCCGTTCACGGGCTATTGCGCTGAGTACATACATACATACATACATACATACAAATATAGGAAAGAGGGTGTAATTTAACATGCGAGAGTTCTCAAACAGGTTCGCTAGTTTTTTTTCTAATTCGAGGATGAACGAACATCCTATTGTCTCTTAATATATCCTGAGCAACATTTACGTCTCTCTGTCGGCAGTAACACATTCCCATTGCCAACCATTTCAGCAATTTAATAAGGGGAATATACAGACATCTTCATAGTTACAAAGTACACAGTCCTCATTGTCATTTTAGAATTTAAATCCATATTGCATCCTCCCCCTTACGCTAAGCCATTATTAACTTCCTCTTAGATCCCTTCCAATTGTGAGAACGTAGCACTCACAATCCCATTTAGGACTCGTATTTTGTGCTGAAATAAAATACTTCAAGAATATATCTCATATCATGAGTTACAGAGGTATTGAAAGCGGATGTGATGGCAATAGTGATGACCTTAGGAAATTTTATCGACAAAAGTGAAAGAGTTATTATTTAGGATTTTCGGGTCCGTCTACTGCTATAGTCATTAATCCTGCAAGTGTAGCACATGTTTTTATGGTGGCTGTGTTCTTCTCCTGCTGATTGGTGAGATCCGGCGCCGATTTGTACATCGGCTTACCGTGTTTTCCCCGTCTAGATCTCTCCCACCATCGGGGCACCGCCACACCGGGACATCCACAAATCACCTGAAGTGTGTGGTATTGCAGCGACTACAAAAGTAGGTGTCTATGTGTAATGAAAGGGGATAAGTCAAGGAAGAGGAAGAAGATATCGCGCGTGATTAGTGGCCTGTTTCTTAGAATACTGCCCCGGCCTGATATTGATTGAAGAAATTACGTAAAACTACCCATCAGAGCAGCTGGCCGCTAGAATTCTGCTTCAGACCGCGGGTGAATTCGAACTAGATATCTTCACTGTCAAAAATCCCCTACCGTCGGGTCTCGAACCTCAGATCCTTCCGATTAGGTCGCTGCAGAGATAACAGTAATGCTAGCTCTGATATCTCTAAGAAAACTGTCTATTCACATCTCCTAGTAAGAAAGAAGTCATTCCTACGTAAGTAATTGTAGTTCCCCATTCCCATTCATTTTCCACTCAGAACGACCCCCTTTGCAACGGACCATCTGCCTTCGACAGAGAATTGATCAGGAGTAAAAACGTCGACGTTACATGGAAGAGATGGGTATCTCAGCGCTAATGATAGCGACTCAAAGGGCTTTCAGACACAAAGGAGGTGTCGGATGGTGCGCAAAAAAGACGACTTTAATGTGAAAAAAATCAGAGCGAACAAAAAGCGAACTAATTTTTCACTACGTGGGACCCATTGTAGAGTGAAAGACCACTGGCAAGAGCGAAGGGACAAAGTGTGTCATCATAAATCGGATATTGACGTACTTGTGAGCTTTGTTTCTTTCATATAGCGAAATTGCCTTTTTTGTACTAATATCAAGTAATACCTTATCGACGGCCCTCTCTGAGATGAGAAATTCAAAGTAGAGAATTGCTGTGTAAACTATACCTTCTATGACACGATGCAGTTTGTTATTTGACTGTTATTACGTACTTCTGAACTTTAAAATAAAGCTTTCTGCATATGATGAAACATTCAGGTTCTTATTTACATTCACGAAGCGTAATTAAAGGTGAAAAGTTTCCTTCTGCAGCAATAGAGCAATTTAATATAGATTTGGCGGTTGAGAGAAAAAGTAATGTTCTAGCAATTAACGAACGCTAGAAGGAGGTCTGCGAGAAGGGCATGCAAGAAGAAAAATTTGCGTCCTCTAAGCCATATCAGAAGCATCGAGCGATAAATGGATAAAAAACAGAAGAATAAATGACGAGGAGAGTACAGAGAACATGAAAGGAGGAAGGTAGAAGTCAGAATAGACGGAAAGAAAGGGAAGAAAAATAAACGAGAGAGATAGCAGAGAGAAAAAGGTAATGAATAGAAGAAAGAGAGGAATTCGCGGAGATATAGAAGAGTACACTAAGGGAGTAGAGAGATAGGAAGGGAAGTAAAAAGCTGAGTGAGATAAAACGGTAAGGAGTAGCAGAAGATGGAAGTGAAAGAAAGAGAGAGGCCAGACAAAAGGTAATTTAGATGTGAAATCACGATAAATTAAAATATAAAGAACGAAATTGAGAGAGTGGGTAAAGATGACACAGAGAAAAAGAGATGGATGCGAAACTGAGCGGAAGGAGAGAGTGAAATAGGGAAGGAAGAAAGAATGTGAGAGACTGATCAAAAGAGAGAAAGATCGAATAAGCGGGAGAATATCAAGCGTAAAAGTGAGAGGGGGCAAGAAAAGAGAAAAAAGAAGTTAGTAATCAGGAGAATAGTGAAAAGGATAAGGAGGGGAATGGAGAGGGTGAGTAGAGAGGGGGATAATGAGAAAGAGAGAGGGAAGTATGAAGAGAGCAATAAGGGGCACGAGAGAAAGAGGATGATAGAGCGAAGGAAAGGAGGGCAGAGCATATAAAAGAGAGAAAAGGAAGGAAAGCCAGCGTCGGAGGGGGAGAAGGAGCGGAAGAAAGGAAGAGCGAGGGATAGGAAGCGAAGGAGAGGAAGAGGGGAGATTGAGAGGGAGGGAGAGCGGATGAATAAGTGAGGAAGGGAAGCTAAAGGGGAGGCATGAAGAGACAGCGAGAGAAAGAAAGAGAGAGAAGGAAGTGAGAGAGAGGTAGAGACGTTTTAGAATATTAGATTAGATTTATTATTAAATCTGCAATTAAGAATCGCAACTTGGTGACAAAATATCTTAACTTTACATCAATTAAGCTAACATTTACTGACAATAAATTACAAGAGAGTATTTAATTTAAAACAATAATTAATAATAATTACTACATTTCACCTCGCAAGCCTTACTACACTTCACTTCACTGCACTGCACTGCCCTACACTTAACTACGAAGCACTTATTCCACATTCCTTTCTCTTCACTTCATAACACAACACTGCACTGAACTACTGTTTGAAGAGTATGAGGGAAGGAAGAGAGTGAGATGGGCAGGGAGTGAGAGACAATGCTCTCGCAGCCGAAGACGTGTGATCGTCTATCCACGCGAACCACCCACGTGCGCCTTCGGTCAGCGCCGGCGCTCCAACGGCCGCAGAGGATCTCACTCAGGGTGAAGCTCACCGCCGTTCACGCTCGCCCAGCGCCGACACGATGAGCGGGTGAAGGAGCGCCGAGTGGGGTCGGTCGTGTGTGCCATAAAACGAAAACATTGCAACGGCTGAGATCGCACACGAGACACGTGTTGACACTGTAGGGAGTATGACCAGCAAGTATTTGATATGGTCGAACGCGCACTATTGAAGTTGCAACCGGAAAGTGGTTTCGGCGCCGCTCAAGAGAGGGCGCCGATTACTAATGCCGCAGCTCCGTCACGCTTGACCAGGCCCCGGAACCACAGAACCCATCCTTATCGGGCAGCTGGCCGGCGGACCTTCAGCCCGGGCGGGCTATAAGAGCGGTGCCCGGCGAGTGGCCGGCAGAGTGTGTGAAGTGCCGGTCTGGAGTGCGTTATAGTGTCTAGTAAAGCGTGTTACAAAACAGGTTACGAACTCGGACTTTTCCTGCGGCTAATCAGTGAACAATTGCAACGTCCCCGGTACATATCCTGGAGTATTGTTTGACCTGGCTTTGTATTATTGAATCTCTTGTTGGCTTATGGAAATAAAAAAACAGTGTTTAGAAATCACTGTTCTTTTTTTGGATATAACAGTCTTAGGGTTGGGTCTCGACGGTGGCGGATACAACTTAAATAGCTCAATTTACCCTAAATAGCTGGGTCGAATTAACCGCTGTCTGCAAGTCGGATGCTCTGAACGGCAGTTCTCCGTGCTTCTACGACAAATGCCGGAACTCGCAAAACTTCCACAGACCGAGCGCGATTTTTCCTTCGGTATCCTGGTGTCTTTCTTTTCACCAACGCACACAAACACACACCTGCAATTGCATGCTCGTCACAGATGACGGGAGACCAGTTAAAAGCTCACAAAGGCGCCGGTTAGGGCAGAACCCCGGAGTGATTGACCTCTAAACCCAACGTGTAAGTCGGTACAGGAATTAAACTCTAGCTGGAGAGCAACGTCATCTTCCGAGATACCACTCCCTGCACTCACTAGTAATGGCTAAAACAGATCCTAGCTCCGCAAACATGAAGTAATCAATCAATCAAATGAACCGTACCTCAATGAAGGAAGAGAATCACTGATGAGTTTTAACAATAAGTTAATTTCACAATAATTGAGAAATAAATGTTAACAATAAGTTAATTTCTTGCAAGTGGACAGAGATCCAATGGTAATTTTCAACTGCAATTCAACATTTTTATTAGAGTACAAATGTATTACTAGCTTAGGGTGACGCCCACGGTGGTTATTTTCGTGTTGAATAATTATTTTTGCAATGCAACTTATAATGAAAGAATTGTAAACGGAATTCTTTTGCAAGGCTCGCCCATTCTCGAGCTTAAAAAATATATAAAAAAATCTTTTATTTTTTTAGTTTATTACAAAAATTACCTTCAACGAGCATCAGTGTGGTGAGTTAAGTCGTGATGATTTATATTATGCCGGAAATGTAGAATAATAATTTTACAGCTTTTCATGATTGTCGATGCTCTCAAACCAATCAAAACTATTTTTTAATTTAAACAGATAATTCTATGTTTATCAAGATAAATGAGTACCATTTGACTCGTCTTCCCTTCAGAGGATTGAAATAAGTTACTGATTAGCCCTTTACGTGCTCTACCCCCATCAAACTTATTTAAGAGCTTAAAACACTCAAAATCAGTTTACTTTCTCACATGCTACATACGCAATATACAGAAATGCGCAAATTTCTGCAATGATGCAGAAAAAAGGCGAGTTTTCGGCAGACAAATTCGTTTTGTGGATCCCAGAAACCGAAAAACTGGAAAAATAAATTTCCTATTGGTAGTAAATGACTTCCTCTGACACGTTGAGTAGAATTAATGACAGACGGCCCAATAGACGTTTTGCCGTTAATCGATTTTTCAGTATTAAGATTCCTTAAACAATTGAATTGTGATTACACAACGTATTCCTCGTAGAAATTTTAGTCTAACTTTGAAGCTGCGGAGTAGCCAGGGGATGAAGGAGAATATAGAGAAGGAGGTAAATTGATTTGAATAAAGAATAACAAAGAATTGAATTGGCAAAATAAGTTAAGAAATTTTAAATGAATTTATTGAACTTCTGATAAGGCAATATGACATGAAAAATAAATTACACGCTGATACATTACTAACACTTAGTTTCTCCTTTTGATGAAAAAAGTCACTGTTTTTTTCGAAAGGAAACAATTTTTCTTGTCTGTTTTCCTAGTGATTCCATTGGCAGAGCGCCCCAAGGAAAACTCCCCGACATTCAGCTCTCTAAAAGATATGTTTGAGATGCAATCTCCTTGCCTCTTTCCAGCTGTGTATACATATATACAGTAATTAATATACATATGATTATAGTTAAGTTTTATCCCCATCAGTGAAATGCTTACCTGCATATAAAATTTTCTGATTTCTCGCCTTTTGTTTGAAATGTACGTTAAGGCAATTGAAACTCCTACATATTCTAAATGTTTCCTTGAGTATTTTTTGAGAACAAGTCAGATATTTATTATTATTATTATTATTATTATTATTATTATTATTATTATTATTATTTATTATTATTATTATTGTCTTACATTATTCACAGTATCTACTGGTCGGTATGTCAATAATGGGGACCAACTTTTGTATTCCTTCTTAAGACAAAGTAAGACAAAAACCCCGGTCAGGAAGTGCAGACCGCACTTCCCCGAAGATCAAACCCGGGCCTCCCGACTGCGAAGTCAGCGCGCCACATACTTCCCTCTCTACTCGGTTATTATTATTATTATTATTATTATTATTATTATTATTATTATTATTATTATTGTTGTTGTAATATTCAAATACATTTGACAGTAGATACGTCACACAAAATAAGTTATTAGAACCATCCTTCACATGAGTCGTACAACGCTACTTTTTGTACTTATATTACAACTCTCTCTCGTAATTATTATTTCAATAGAAATTCCATATATCAAAGCGAAACACATACCCTCGTCACCTCCTATACTTTAACGAGGGCATTTACCCCGAACCGCCTTCACCGTTCAAACTGCTCCCGCTCCGCACCTGGTCCACGAATTAAGCTTCTTCCTGAGCTCCCGTTGAAGTTCTTCCAAGTGCTCTATTAAACCGAAGTTCTCAGAACATTCTCTGCGCCTTCTCGGGTTCGCGAAGTGTAACATAAACGAAGACATAAAGGTACAATTCACGAAACCGTAATCCAAATTTCGGATCGTACGCGTCGTTGTAGAGAGATAACTCCGTCATGCTGACAGTTTCAGATACTTTTACACTTTTTACATTCTCGTATTCGTAGAGAAAGTTATGTAATTCTGCTATAGATGGCGAGATCTTGCTTGATATACACGTTTTGGGGATTCCTACCTAAAATGTGTTTTCTTTTCAAAAGATATATTAATTCGTCTGCACGTACACGTTACTAGCCTCAAAAACATACGCATCAAAATTAATTTTGCCAAAATTCATTTTCTGAGTTTTCCCTGATCGATCTGGTAATTGTCATGGCATCTAGAATGTGAAACTTATTTTTGTATTTTCTGTGTATTTTAAATGAAACCCCAAGGACATTTTCAAGTCAAAATTTGCTTCACATTTTTCTGCCCTTGGAAAAATTTCCAATATAACAAATGATTCCATAATAAATATTTCTCTTTCATCACAGTTCGCGAGAAAACTATTTACAACTACTGTGCTAGTCTAGTGGTATTCATTGTCTCCATCCTAATAAGAATTATTTGGTGTAATTCTCCAAGCTTTTTTTGTTGTTTTCTTTGTTTTGTTTTCTTAAGCGTCCATAGTACAAGCCCGATTTTCATTAAAATTTTCAAAATTTCGAATATTGCAAATTAGATTCCTCTATGCTGAATAATTAGTAGAATAGAAGATGCAAAATATTGTTTTCCAACCATTACAAATAATTCGAGAACGTATGTGCTACTGTAACCCCACTAATTTATTTTTCCTTGAATTGCGTATTGACGGAATCTGCTGGAAACTTCAAATTTCTACTATGACGTATTGTAAAGGTTGTATGTGAGCTTGCATAATGTTTGTACGCAAGAAATCTCGGTATACGTATGAGAATGATCAATCGAGAATAATGACACAAAAAATTCTATTATAAGAATTATAAAATAATTTATTGAATATGCTTGCTATGCAGCCCGATTTTTAAAGGCACATAACTATTTTGAGAGCCCATGTGTTGTTCTCTCTTGTTTGTGTTTATTAAACGATTGTCCATTATCTTAGATTTTCACCAGGAATTGAATATTAGATTCTTTCAAATCCCCCATTTTCTCCCATCTTCAAATTTTCAAGGATTATGATGACGAAACATCAGGTAGATTTAAAAAAAATATTTTTTTAGTTTATTTATTTAAGGTCGCTTTTCAACAACTGGGTTAAAAGCGACCACGAGTACAAATTTATAACAATAATACACATTTTTTACAATTATGCCATTATACAATTCATACAATCATATAAATGGTCAAAATGTATTAATATTGTGGGCACTTACATAATTGGGATGGGGACACATATTTATTTATTTACATTACAAAAGTTTTGTCATTAACAACATGTTTGAAGGGTTACTGTATATGAGATATAGGTAAAGGAGGGTCTTTATATTAAGGTATCAATTTTTGATGTTTTTAAAAGTTGTAAGACTTTTATACATTCTTCTGGAGAGAAGAAGGAATTATATAGAGAGTCTTTTAAATTTAAGGACTGTATTATATGGGCTAGTTCAAGGCACTCCATAATAATATGGGATGTAGATACTAGGAATCCACATTTAGGACAGAGTACTGGGTCAGCTTTTGTTATAATGTGAATCTGTGAGAGATTACCAATGAGAGATGTCCAAAATGAGAAAATATTTAAATGTAAAAAATATATAATCATCTATTGAAAGTAGTTCGTGTAAAGGACGTTAATACGTTTGTGAATTTCCCTCAAAATAAGTTGTTTCCCAACAGTTTGAATGTTTCTTTTTCGTTGTGTCAAATTCAATATATATTCAATATTCGATGAGTGGCCGCTTTCTGTGCCCTGATCCAGCGCTTGTCTGCGTGCAACCGCTGCTAGTCGACTCAGCGATCCGGTTGGGGGAGGCGCTCGGGCGTTCGGCTCTAGTCTAGTAAAAGGCGAGTGGCATGCGGGCAACTGCAGCTGGCCGCCACGGTCCCTCTGGGCTCAATTCTTGCATTTGAGCTGCCCCACACTAGATAGAGTGATGCATTTAGGAGAAGTTCATTTACCGACTCATTAGCACGGCATGCAGCGTAAATAGGATCGAAAGCAATGTTCCATTAGGTAATTCGGGTGCGTGAACCAAATACTGATGGCGGCGAATGTGTTTAGGTAATGAGTTTCGCGTTCGACGTACGTAGCTGTGAGCAAATTTAGAGCGGAGAAACTAAAATTAATGTAGCAATGTAGAACACTTGCCCCACTTGAATTTTTGTTGCAAGAGATGCTTACAGTTGTTAGCCAAGGAATTAAAGTTTGTTTAACATGAATACTAATTTGTGATTGTTAATTACTAATACCATTAGAAAAATATGTATGATTGTTCTGGATATATATCAAGGCTGTAGGGCGAGATCAGCATTACAGTGACATTTGCCACCAATTCTTGTAACTATCTTATCAAAGTCATTCCGTTATTTATTCAGGGAGTTATTGAGGTTAATTATGTACAAAACACTGATAAATCTGACGTGTGAATTCTTATGTCCCGAACCAAGATTGCATATCAGTATTAACTTAAGTTCCCATTTCCTCCACTGATATATTCCTGGATTGGTTTACCGTCGCATTTTTGTGGCACTGTCATGTCAATTGAAACGTTTATTTTGACCGCTAGATATCTCTTTTCCTATTTCTGCATTTTGCTTGACAAATCTAAACATTGAGTTAGTGCTTCTAACTTTACTCTTCTGCGGGAACATGACTTTTTCCCCTTTAGTAGTAATATCTATCTCAGAAGCAAACATTACCAAAACACATCACTGCCTCACCTTTAAATCAGTGAATTAAGAAAATGTCTTATTGATTACATGTTCTTATTAAGAAACTTTATTATAAATTGTATTGTGAATTTTAACAACTTTGGTAAAAAACAACAGTTACTTGTCTTTTGGCATAATCAATCAGACTGTTCTATTCATAAGCAGATTTTAAATCATGCATCTATAGAACCATGCGCATGGAAAGCAGATATCGAAACCTACAACTGTGGGATCAACTGTATGTGAGGCTTCGCTATATTCAAAAAATAATTTAGATGAAAAAGACGCACTCCACAGCAGCAACGACCCTATCTTTGTGAAGATTGTGATCGTACTGAAGCACTTGAGGAGAGTGAAGATTCTTGATGTACTCACGTCGCTACCAGCGATATCAATAGAAACTGTGTCTGCCTGTCACACAGATTTTCCCACCAGAGGGTTAACGATAAATTCGGTTTTATGGAAACGCGCAAATGGCGTTCCAGGGCTCAAAAGACGACGAACTCTGCAATGGACTGAGCGATCACCTTCTAAATTCCGAAATTCAAACACAATTCAATGTTTGCTCTTGAGACTTTTTTGAGTTCTTACGTTTCTCCCATCTTCCATTCCAACAATACATATCATCACTATTCATTTACCTCGAGTATGAAACAAAATGCTAGGAGCTAGGGATCTTAATATAGTTCTAGAGATCATTTTTGAATGTCATTTAATCACTGGTTAATATCTATACTATCGATTTTTCATACAGTGAAACTCTTTCTAATCAACAGTGGTTTGGCCCTAATTGAGAATTACTATCCTCGCATGATTAAGCGACCAGGGACGATTTTAATGATCGCTTGTAGCGACTAAATACTGACATCCAATAAATGTGGTCATTTCAGAGCTTTGTGCGGTAATAGTTCTGTCATTTTAATAGATCTACTAATTTCATAAGTCGGAATTCCATCAAATCCAAAAAATGTGAAAAAAATCGCTTTCTTACTTTTTCTGACATACTTAATTTATGTAAATTACCTTTGTATCGGCAAAATAGTTTTGCATTTAAGTTTAACAAGTTACTACTTTCAAATGTGTAATAAAACTCGAAGTATGGAAATTTGCTTATGCCTCCTTAGAAATTTCTTCAAAACTCTGGAAATCTCGGGATTTCAAGGAAATTGTTTTGCTAATTACAAGTAACTTCGAGAGTCAAATACACGACAATTACAACGCGTTTTTTAAGTATATACTATTTGTCTAAATTCGTGTTTAACAAATTCTTCAAAAGAATGACGTCCCTCTAGCAGGTGTCAATAATAATTTAATAAAGCGGACAGTAATTAATATAACACAAAAATGGAGTACAATCATGTTAAACTTGTCAAAATAAACCCTCAAAAACACTGTATTTTAATTATAGCCTTTGTGAATCCTTCTCTGCGGCCACGATGAGTGCGATATCGTTGTTTAATTTATTGATAATTACACGCACCCTCGTGTAAAAACTGATACGCGAATGTTTATTTTCAAAGAGAAAAACAAACGCCTGGTACGCATTTATTTTGACAGCATAGAGATAAAAAAAGTGTTATTATAAATTGCAATACAAATTTCAACTAACTCATTGTCACCGTACAACAGTCGTCCTTTTAAAATAATAATAATAATAATAATAATAATAATAAATAAAGTCAATATTACAAATATTAAATATTACTAAATAATGCAACATTTCTTCCGTTAATACGTTCCGTTTTGTCGTTACTTAATCCTTAAGTTCATAATAGTATGCAAGGAGTTAAAATCAAGTAAGATACATTATTTCTTATTATGTCGCATGTTAATTGTTTTCATGAACAAAGAAGGCCATTGTCAAGCATCACTATCAACATCTACAAGTTCCAAATATTTTTGCGTTTTGCCTTTACACATTTTAATAATCCTTCTTAATACGAAGACAAGAAATTATTGCTTGATAAAATGTTCCATTATCATCTCTTTTGGTTACGTTTGAACCGTTTTGATCTTTTTTCAAACCGTTACGACTTGAATCGTTCTGTTCTCTTCTTCTCATTTCATCCCACTTCACACTTTGAAGTTCCAAAAACGCGCGCCTCGAAGTCGTGAGTAGTAATCATTTCAAAAACCTTTTCGTAGCTACTATAAGAGATTGGAAATTCCTGGCCTATATGGCTGTAGTATCGCAAATGAGGGTTTATTTACTCTCGTATATCACGAAATCAGATTGCAAATGAAAATTAAAAAGAAGTAAATGTGTTAAATAAGAAAACGTTTACGACTAGTTTCGGGTGAATCATTACGACCGTATACATTTCGATTCGGCTCCTTACGTCACCTCGGCCCGAAACCTCTTAATTCTAATGTCATAAATGACTTTTCGCACTAATGGCGTAAATAATTACAGGAACTGGAATGTTAGCGTGAAGTTACGAGACTGTTACTACATCCTTGTTGACCGGCCGACCGAAATAGTTTTTGCCCGTTCCGAAATAACCGTTGAAGCAAACAAGAACTTAAGTAGCTAGACTCCCGCTAATAAAAATACCTTAACTTTGTTCACGATATGTGTTCATGATTAATAATATTTTCTCCCTGCTCATCACGGCCAAAGCGACTTTGCAGTCTTGGTTCGAATCCTGCCTCGAGCAAGAATGGAGCCTGTGGCTGGAACGGTGGGGCTCAACCATCACATATCACATTTCAAGTATCTTTCTTCTATTTGTGACCGACCTGAAAATAAAGTTTTTCCATGAAAAAATTTATTTTTTTATTTTCATTGTGCATTGAGATGTGTACTTTTCAATAATTAAATTGTTTGTTTCTAAATTTGTTATTTTTTATTTATTTGTACTTTTTCAAATACTTGCGCATCTGCCACGTCTCACGTCCATTTGCAGCTCAAGTGGCCATGATCGAAAAAAATAAAAATTAAGATAATTTCGTGAGAAATTTTAAATATGCAATTTCAGCCAACAAATTCCTTATATAATCTCATCATAAGCAGAATATCCTTTTGGACAAATTCTTTCTTGTCGTTAGAGAACTAGTGTTCACAGAAAACCACCTTATAGCTAATGAATCTTAATCTGGCACTTCATTAAAGTTACTTCTTGTTTGGCCCGTCTCGAGCATTATTACTCTTCTCATTTTAGAGATATCATTATGATTAACTTTTATTGAATATCCAAAAGTCAATACTTGTGCCTAGATCTGTTATAGTAAATACAAATTGTTGTAGAAATTAATACACAATACAAATTAGCAATAATAAATTACTATGTTGTCATTGTTAGCAGTGATTTTTCATTGTGAGCAGTCATAATTCAATATAATTCCCTGCAAAATACATACAAGTTCCTTATTAATCTTCAAATTTGGGTTCAGGCACTATAGTATAACTCAAGTAATAGTCTTAAACACGAATCATCAAAAAATGTTTAACGGTTAATGATTTGAAGAAAAAATCGGTAATATGAAATGAAATAATACAATTAATTTTAATTTTTTTTGACATTGTTAATACATAATCCAACTATAAATCATTATTAAATTCATATATATCACCAACATGTTTAAAACTCAGGTAGACGAGTACCTTAAGAAGCACTACCCAACACCGAACCTATATTTACGGAATGGCAATATTCTTAGCTCTATACATGTATGCATGTACTACACCCTCTCTCAACACTCCCCCCTCGCACAAAATCAATATCGCAATGGTTTGCATACACTACCTCAACAAACAGTGCCCAGAGCCACGGCGCCTCCACAGTCCCGCACACACATGGACACATGAATTCATACCCATCTGCTCGCTTCGCTTCATATATGCTTTCAATAAACACATTTCATCAAATCACCAGATACAACCTTACCAGCATGCACAGCGCAACATTTGGCAGGATAAGACCATATGCACGACATAGATTAAATTCTAATAATAGTGTTGTAAGCGATGAGATCAGCAGTCTGTTAAGAGCCTCTGCATGCCTTAAATTAAATAATATTGTACTACGTATTGTATGTATTTTAGTGTTCCTTATGGTGTTATATTATTGTATTAGATGTATAATAAGTGTGAAGAATTTGCCATCGTGCTAAATGCCCAAAGAAAATTAAATAAATTGTCTATATATACGAGTGTACGGGCTGCAGCGACAGTAGAGTGACGTCTATTCGAGGCTTGGTTTCTTTGCTTTAATCGAGGAATGATCCTGGGCTGAATGGGCTTGCGATAGAAAGGGCCTCCAAAATGACAACACGAGCGTGGTAAACCCGGTCGAGGAATGCTCAGTACCACTGAGACACACTGAAACACGTGGCATACGAACACGAATCGATAAGCCACGTATCTCGAACATTTTTTTAAAATTCTATGTACATTTTAAATTTTTAAAAAGTACAAGAAAAAAGGAAACTCTTAAAATTATAGCACAATACATGATATACAACTTATATTGATAAGTTCAGCAATAATAGAACCACTTGAAAATTAACAGAATACTCAAAAGCTTCAGTGATAGTGGTTGCATAATTACGTAACAAAAGTCTCCGCAATTATGGCCTTGGTATAGTTGCTGGCTTGGATGCTCCTCAGTATCTTGAAAAATAAAATATTTGTATTTATATAATAGGAGTAAAGGAAGTGGGTGTTCAGCGTTCAAATCAAATGAGTACGCCAAAGGTACTTTTAGTTCAAGTTCTGAGTATTATTTTTTAGAACGCATTCATGGAACCTTACAAATATATTTTAAAGACCATTCACAACTTACGAAATGGTTGTACTGTTGATTCATCTCACCGAGTCTTCTTTGTGGTGGGGTCGATGCATATGTTTTGCCCTCATTTTTTTTGTGCCCCCAGAAACTACTTTGATCTATCCGTTCCGCAGAGTTCAACTTACCAATCAATAAACAGTATGCAAAAGTAGTAGTGATTTCTTTGCAAGGGAGATGTTTTATTTTCCACAGCAAATTAGTAATCTAGTTTATCTAAAGTATCAAGATACGGTTGAAATGACAAGCAGTGAACTCTGTCACTTTGCACAGCAATTATTTTAGCAATGCCCAAATGACTAGATCATAAACACCAGCTTTCTTGCTAGGCAACCCGTTTTTAAAAACATTTAGTACCTCTTTATAGGTGAAGTATTTTAGTAGTAGTGCCATGTGTAGACCCCAAGTATTCTTATATTTCTTCTTGATCATTGGAGACTTTCGAAGATGGCTTCGAAAAACCGGCGTTAAATATTTTGCCAATACTTCTAGTTTTCATTGCTACTTCTTACCCATTAGTCGTTTTTTGTACGAATTGAGTGTGCCGAATCATTCGATCGTTTGAATATTTTAGAAGCCATCAATGAAGCGTATTCCAAGGCTACAATTGCAGAGAGTTATGTGACGCAATTTTGCAACCACTGTCGCTGAAGCTATTGAGTATTTTGTTAATTTTCTGGCATTTATTGCTGTTTTTAACGGTATCAGTTGAATATAGTGTGTTGTGCTATATTTTTATGATTTTTCTTTTTCTTGTTTTTTGTTTAAAATGTACATAGAATAAAAAATATAGCAAGTTTTGATATATTCATTTTATGGTGTGACATTCACGCAGATTTTTGTGTATTTCCAATAATAAATTCAGTGGTTTCACCCATATACTCCAGTAATTTCAAGAGATTTTGTATGCTGGTGTACAATTAAGTTACGATATATATTATTTCTGTAATATGTTTATTTGCAAATATTGCTGGTGCAGGGCTCAAAATAATTATATTAGTAATTGGGCGAATGATTGGACGAATGATCTGATGATAGTTCTTGAGATTGTAGAGGAGAAATATAATCTGATGAGATTCATTTACTTTCAAAATATCTGTTATTTTGTGTGTGTCATTTGGCCATTAGGTCGTTTCTCCTGTAGAAATGGTTTGTAGTTGCAAAGCTGTTATAGCTTTCTATAGCTCACGCCATCTCGTAATATTGTCTCGACTACCTTTGTACATATTTGGCATCCAGATGTCTCATATGTGATTGGTAAAATAATACTTTTTGTAAAACGTTCCAAAAAGCCATGAAAACTGCGTAAAGTGAGAAAAGGGGGTAAACAATTATCTTCAAGACAGCGTGGAAAAGGAGAATGAAGTCGCGAATTGGTGATCGGCGGCGCAACTCAGCCATTAGACCAGCGAAGCGCCCGGGACGGCGACTGCCCTTGCATTATGGATGAGGAAGATCGGTGCTAATGAGATGGAAATAAAGCCCTCGGCCCTTCGCCTCCGCGTTGCCCATCTGGGCTTACCGCGTAATGCGCAAGGCTGGTGCTTGCTCCGAGGAACCCTCTGGCAGGTACTTCGCCCTTAAAGGTTCCGTTTACGATCGGAATACCACGTGACAGTTTTCTGTGATTCCCCCGCCTCGTGTTTAACAGAGTCTGGGAGACGCTTCGGTTGCCGTCACACGGAGTCATTCAGTGGTGCGGCCGAGAAACGGTACGGCTCTTCACAGGCAGCCACCCCAAGAGAAGGTTCTGTGAGCCACATCGCTGTGTGCTCAGGCGGTCGAATAGCAGGCAGCAGGCAAAAACCAGTGGCACGTCCGAGTGATGTCATTCACAATGCAAACTTAAACGTAACGTAATGTCATAAACTTAGTAGTAAAATGTACACGTAAAAACAATAATTCACTATGACGCACGTAAGTTTCGCTTGAGCCAAACAGATTTTAGGGTATTGAAGTTTGATCGATTGTCAATTCGTTTCTAGCAGGGTAAAAAGATCTTTCCACTATGGATTTTAGATTCCTTTTCGTTTTTCCTACTGATTTGTCTTTATATATAAATGCCAGTACCTGTTGTATTTGTGCTCGCATTTCCTTTACTTTATAAACAATGTTTATCTTGTACCAAATTTACGAATTATTCGTGGGACGAATTTATCTTAATCACCACGTCAAGTTAAAGTCACAAGACAAATGGCCCAAATTCTTTCTTTGAATTCACTACTAGCATCAAAACAATTCGCAAACTAGCTCTGTACATAACAATAATGAAATGACATAACCACAAACTACCTGAACACAATCAATGTTCGTTTCTTTCACGTCTCTCTCTGATCGGTCTTCGGTAGAATTTCAATGTAACGTGACGGCTTGGTGCTTGTAAACACTTACGTTTACGGCTTACACTTACGGCTTAGCTTAAGATTACGGCAAGACACTTACGTATACGGTTTCGTCAATTCATTCTGAATGGTCTCAGAATGGTACTAACTAATTTCTAGGTTTTTAGGCTACGTTATGTTTACATTTAAGTTTGCATTGTAAATGAAATCTGATGGTTGCCATTTAGAAATGTTCTTCTGGCGTTTCTGACTCCCAATTCTTTCGCCCGTCCGATTTCACCACGGCTCATTCAGAGCTCAGCTCACAACTGCCTCCCTCTTCCTGCCCCATCTTCGCTCACCATTTGTGTTTCGCGTCAACTAAGCTCGTTGGTCCCGTAAATGTAGTGCATGATGTTGCGGTGCTCCTCTGAAATTAGGTGAGATCCGCTACCGACCTACACTTCGGCTTGCAGCAGTTCGTCCCTCTCTATCTCCCTCAGCGGTGGACTGTTCCAGCCAGGACAAGTCGTGGTGTCGACTGGACACTAATATATGAGGTAGTGTAGTGCTTAAGTGTAGGCCACTTACACTCACACGTGTTTTAGTGGCACTTCTGAGACAAAAAGATTCCCTGAACCTGCCGACACCAGTGCAAGATGAGTCGCCTGCCAATCAGTGGCATGCCACACATATGGATAACTTGTGATTTGTGACATAGTAACATGAAGTTTCCCTGTCATATGTTTATTGGCAAAACGTGTTAAGACTCCCCCGCATGTTTTAAAAATTTGTAGTATTTATTGTGTGACATCCTGTATTTATATTGTAAAATATTTTTGTTGAAGTACGAACATGCTAAAACTAGCACGAGCCACCACTACTCAGTGCATGGCTATCCACCGCGAAATGCAAGGCATCTCCAGCATGGCCGTATTGTTGCGTATGCGATGCGATCCGATGCGATGCGACGCGACGTGACGCGATGCGATGCGGTTCGGTGCGGTGCGGTGCGATGCGATGCCAAGGCAATCGCTACAGTGAAATGCACCTCTCGCATACTTTCCCGTGCAGTGCGCGGCCGCTCGTCGGTCATAGCTCCTTTCATCGCGCGCCGCGGCGGCGGGAGGCTGGCGACGGGACAATGGGCAGCTTGTATGCGCGGGGTGAGCGAGAATCTTGGTCGTAAATCCAGTTTGCGGCGGCGGTGGCTGCTGGTGCGCGAAGACAAAGGCTGCCAGTGGCCGGTGGTGGCGGCGGGTGAGGGCTGCTATCGCCTCCAGCGAAGGCTTCGGGCGCTTTGGACGCGTCGCTTGGGTGGCCGATCGCTCCACCCCGCCCCGCGCCCCGCCACCCCACGCAGTGTTCATCCCCGTAAACACCATCCCTTTTCAGTTAGGCAAATCATTCCCAGCACATCCCTCCTCATCTTTCATCATATCGTCACCACACACTATCTGCTACAACATATAGATCGTCGCAAGGTTCGTGGCTTCTGGTAGGCGCATGCACACCCACAACTTTCCCCCGCTTCCCCCAAAATAGTCAACTCTTGTACTGATGCCTCGGAATAAATGGTACAAACTTCTAGGTATGTAGAAGTATCGAAAATGATAACTTTTTGCCAATTAACATGGATTGGAAATTTTGTAACGTAGTAACGAAATGTAACAAAGTTATACAAGTGGCAGTTTTGCCGTTTATTAAGCAATTTTGACAGGCCACGTTCTCATGCAGTCGATGAGATACCATACACCTGCCGAACATCGGTACATGAGGAGTTGCCTAACAACCAGGGGTAAATGACACGTTCTTTACTCCATTATATGACAATTCTTCCATATTAATTGGCCATCAGATTTTATTCCAGGTTCCTAGTGTATGCTTTAGAAGTGTGCACAACATTGTTACGTCCCTTATTCATATTAACTATGTTTTGCGTTGGAAGAATAAAGGTTTTATACTACATTAATATGTTGATTGTGTTTGCAATATATTATTGTATGTGGAATAGTGAAATAATAATTTCGTATTTCTTATATATTCAAAGGTATTTTGTAGTGTTGTACATGAAAAGTACAATGATTGCTACAGACGAGGAAAATAATGGAAAGTTCTTGATATCGTAGCTCGTGATTTTGCTGAGCAAGAGTACGGCTACTTTAAACGGGAAGTTATGCAGTTATTGAATAAATTGTTTAAGTTATTAGAAGTTTGGAATTATGTAATTTGAATGACAAGAGTGAGCGTTATTCGTGTCATTCATTTTAAAACTTCGTGAGCGCAAATACTAGATTAAAAATCAGATAACATTCTTTTAAACATTTTTATTATTGAGATAATAATTACAAGTTTTACAATCAATGCAAACAAACTTTATTACCGATTTTCTTTTAAATTTAAGATATTATAAAAGTAAATCAAACGAAAATAGCTATTCTAAATCTACAACACTCCATTTTACAACGTTTAGGTCACTATTTTGATATATATTGCCAAATTATGCCATTTTTAGTGTGAAACGTAGGTACCTACATTATACCAGAGGAACCTAAATTATGGATGAAAATATCATTCCATGAATAAAATTTAGTTATTAGAAATAGTGAATACTAGTCTATAAATGCAGCAAACAATATATTTAAATTAAAATAACAATTGGATTAATATATTTGTTGGTAAAATTGTATTATAATATAAATACAAGTATTTGAAGAAATCTGTGTCCACCAAATACTCAAAATATCCAATGTCAAATTATGTCAAAGAATAAGGTCTGGGAAAAACACTGTAAAAACGGTGAAGGGATTTGCAATATAAATCAAGAAAGAAATAATTATTTTAGCTATGTTTCTCAGTGCAATTTTCTAACTTTTTTATTATGAAAACCTGTAATGGTAACATATATTAACTTTAAAAAACAAATGTATTTGAAAGAAATTAAATAATAATGAGGAAAGGTCTTCTCTTTTCAAAATAAAGAAGGTATGTTTCTCATGAATGCTTAGTTTTTAAATCAATTGGAACTATTATCTTTACAAAAACCATATTATATTTCACTAATTATACCACAGGAGTTTTCTCATCACCCTTATGGAGCGTTCCTCAATGCTGTTGACAACTTACTCTTAATAGATATAACACCACTTCATTTAAGAATTTTTATACTTCATTTTCTAAACTTTTTCAAAATACAAAAATTCACTTGTGTTACATTCCAGTTTATAATTCTATGGTCGGGCTAAAATTAGTACCATTTCTTTCCCGTACATTTTATGTGAGAAATTCAATGCTGTTATGACACCAATTTCAACTCCTCACCAATCTTCCAAAATGTATTTCTCAAAGTGTTAGAAAGACCATCTCAAGTCTATTACAATTTTCTTTGGGGGTACGTTTAAAGCACACACACACATATGTGACATTACATGCGCCATGACAAAACCAGAGTCAGTTTTCAAATTAAATATAAATGTTATTAATAATATACCTGGGCGTGGCCCCTAACTTTCTTTGCATGAGAATTTTCATACATTAACTACAAGCCCAAAAGAATGATCCACTCAGCAATTCCATAGCCACGAAACCAAGTTTCAGGTTCCTTAGTTTGGATTCCTTATTTTGAAGAGTGGAAGTCATTAAGGATGCGCAGAGAAATTGTGATGTCTCTGCCGGAGACCAAACAACACCTCTTGAGACGCGAACATGAAATTCTGAGCATCTCCCGACCGCATCCCGCGGTCAGTTTCCTCTCGCCCCGCTTCCCACCAAATCCCGATTCACTTTTCGTTACCTGAGAAGGCACAACCCTCTCCATCGCGTTTCGTTCATTCGGTGTTTTGGAAGGAGAACAACTTTGTAGACATTCCATTCACAAGTGGATGTTCTCGCATCAGTCCACAGAAAACCTCCAGCACCACTCGCGAGCATAGCAGGATCTTCGGAATTGTATATGTTAAGTTAGTGGGGTAAGAAGATGCTACTGATAGGAGGTTTCAAGTTTCGTTTTCACAAACTTTTAAGTGTGGTTTTGAACGTTGGAAGTGACGTTAAAGGGAGTTCGAATCTTTCTAGAAAACAGCCAGAAGAGGATCAATTATAATATATCAATATAATACTGCCAGGTAAACATAGAAATCAATTCTTACACTGAGGAAAACGGAACAGGATGCAGTCGGGCTAAGCCTTCTTGGGGAAGTACGTAAACGGCCCAGGGAAATTTAACCGCGGGCTGCAGTCGGTGTACTCCATAACGGAAGTTCTCCAGCAGCCTCCTCCCGCCATCCCCACGCCATCAATCAACCGCGGACGCACAACGCCCACGAACGATGTCTCGCTGGGGCGCGGTCTACATGGTGGTCTACTTGGCGTTCTCGGAGTCCAACTGCACCATGACGATGACGTAGCAGGCGACGCCCTGCGCCATGGAGCACGCGAGGGAGAGGTCGAGGTGGAAGAGGCCGCACACGCTGAACTGCACGCGCCGCGCCTCGGCGTCCGCCTCCGCCGCCAGCCGACGCACCTGTGCAGGGCGCGCCCTTCCACGTTACTTGATGCATTCGTGCACGCAGCGCCCGCAAGGGGCCCTCGCCGAGAGGGAGTGCCCAAGCATTTCATAAAAATGCACAGGAAGTTTCCCCCCAAAAGGATTCAGCGATTAGTGATTCCGAGCACGTCAACTGCTAAGGTCATTAGTGCCGTAAGTGTAGTGCGTGTTTTATCGCCGGTGTTGGTGGTTGTGATGGTAATCATGATGGTGAGATCCAGTACCGACCTAACCATCGGCTTTTTTTCCATCCAGGTATCTGCGACCAGCCAGGATAACTTCCAAGCTCCCGTTAAGTGGTTTAGTGGCAGTGCATGAAAGTGTGTGGGTGCTAAGTGAGGGATGAGGTACGTCAAGGAAGAAGAAGGAAATATCGCGCTCGGTCCGTGGCCCGTTTGTAAGAGTACTGCTCTTGTATTCGCCTAGTATTTATAGCAGAAACCACGGAAAACTACCGCTCAGTGCAGCCGGGCGCTAGATTCCCCCCCTCCTCAGACATCGGCAGAATTTGACCTTTAACTAATGTCGTAAACCTTCCGCCGCCGAGACTCGAACCCTGAGATTCCCCGCTAGAGGCATTGCATTGGCATGAATTGATCCACTAAGCCACCTAGGCCGGTTTGCTTTATTCATGATTATTATGTTTCCCACCATGTCATTACTCCCGGCAGTAGGTAGCATATTACCGCATTTTCTCGAATATAAACACATCTTTTTGTATCAAAAGTAAACCTCGCAATTATATCTATTGATAAATGTGTTTTTTGGTCGATGATTTTCCGGGTGTGTCGACTGCTAAGGCCATTAAAACCGGAGGTGTAGTGCTTGTAAACGTATTTTGTCATATAGAAGCGTCTGTTTTTCACCAATAAATTGCCAAAATACTGAAGGTGGGACTAAAAATCGAGTTAACTAAATGACGCGAAATAATTGGTGAATATTGTGTAATAAATCATTGTTTAATAATTTTTTATGTATTTTTTCATCATCTGGTGAAGCATATGGCACTACATGATGCATCGTAAGATTCGGTAATATCCATACGAAATACTATTACAAGGGAGGAAAATGAGTAGGAATGCATCACCTTGAAAGGTTTATAGGTGTAACAATAATTAATAATTATTCTGAGAGAAACCTCTTCGACGTCGGCAGGCCGGATGCTTCCAAAGGCACGGGACCGCTCGGGCGTCAGCAGCGAGCGCAAGATGGCGGGCGTCCGCCGCGCCTCGTCCTTCACTCCGCTGCACGCGCCCAGAAGCGTCAGCCCCTTGGAGGAAAAATGTCTTCATTTCGTGTATTTGAACAACAAAATAGGAACGTTTTTCGTCACGGAGGAGTTTCCCGAGGAGATAAAACTGCATTTAGTCTTGAGAAGTTAAAAAAGGCCAACCTTGGGAGGGACGGTTCCAAACGTTTTACAGAGTTTCAGGTTTTCTATCCATTCACATCCCTTCGCCCGTTAATATTATTTTGAGATAATATTTTTAATACAACTGAACCTTATTTGAAATGTATATTATTTCTTGAGAACCAAATTGCAGAGAAGATTAATGCCGTATGGGCTGTAGATTATATATGACGATCGTAACGAAATAATCCAAGCTAGGCGATTATTACACATCATGAAAGTTTTCATACCGGAATGTCTACCCTCAGGCGAGATTAACGTCCGATGAACAACCTCTCTTCCAACAATTATAATTTAATTGACATTGTATTACCTATACTGTTATTCCCGCCCATTGAAGATATAGCGTCGACTTGAATCAAATGTTTGTATTGTACTCCCACATGGAAACGTTGCATGACGTACTCCCGGAAATTCTAGCGCAAATCTACAGTTGACCCTTCATTATTTGGAAGTTTCTCCTGTGAATCTCACTGATTTTTCTTTTGTTCAATCGCGTGAGTAATAGAATTTGTTCTATATACGGTTCACAGGATCATTTAAAATCTCTACAATTGAAAAATTGTAATATATTATTGGAATAATAGAAATTCCGTGGCCTTTTTCAAAATTTCTAAATAATATCAAATGTTTACCCGTTTGAATTGAATTTTCTGTACATCTTTCATCAAAGCTGGTCATTCGGATGCTACTTTTAGTCGTATTTTGAGCTATAGAAGGCAAGTTGTAATAACTCAGGAAACACCATAAACTTCCTCAACTATAACTGATTGTTCATGAAGGCACATCAAACAGAATCTATTTATCTGCGGAGAACATTACGTGTTTTAATTGTAAAATGGAAGACCATATTGGCAGTAATTGTCCCCAAATTTCCTCAAGAGAGAATTGTCTTGTAGACGCTCTCGGTACAAGTATACTAGTTATTCCTTCTAATAATATGCAAGTACAGCCTACCATAACTGCATAACCCACTGCCTCCCTCCAACTAGTGACCCTGTGAACTTTCTTCCCTTGAAAGAAGCCTGCCCATTGAATTCTCTTCCATATCTGAAGTAACAAATAATGTTAAAGATAATAATCCAGACAACAACGTGAAAAAGATTAAACTGAAACAGAAGCATAATTCTCCAATACACGAAGAACTGGACCAAGAGAGTGTGGCCCAACCTACCCTGAAGTCCTGTTTTATGAGCTCGAAAGTCATGCAAGCTGAGATTCATACATATAAATTTCTCTTTTTTGTATAGAAACGAATACGAGGGACCCTTGATAGGGTAACAACCTTGTTAATGTCATGTGTATATGGAATTAGCATAAAATATTTTAAAAACAGAACCAATTATTTACGGAATGACTTTAATTACATTTATATAACTTTGAATTAAAACTATATCTCTCGACCCATCAAAATTGCAATACGTCTTTCTTATAATAACTAAATTATATTAACATGTTACCATAAGTGATTATTTATTATGATCTCTTTAATATTATTTTAATTTCCTAATTCTGATGACGATGTTTCGAAAAACGAATTGAAATTATCACACGCGTGAATCCATTTATCATGAAATATTATTTATCAAAGATCGAATAAACGTGATTTTGTTGGTAAAACATCACTACGTCACAAAAAACAATCTGGACACTAATGACATTTATATTACATGTACAATATAATACCAATTGCTACTGATTTTAGTTGTACCCATTCTTTAATCTTGGCTATTTACACCGTTGTGACCCGTGATATATCTAAATTGTTATTCCCCTAGTAAAATTACATTGATACTTGTCTTTCATTCTGAGATTTGACCCTTCACTGCGTCATCGTCGCTCGGGAGCGCTCGACTCGCTCTGGCACGCCCAGTAGTTGCCTGCCAGACGGACCAAACGCGCTTCGTCTGTCTGTCTGTCTGTCTGTCTCTCTCTCTCTCTCTCTCTCACACACACACACACACACACACATAAACACATACACACGCATTGTCACACGCACGCGTGTTCAATTGTTCAAAGTACTAATCAATCTCACCAACAAATTGACTTCTGTTTCTGAATACATCACACTCCAAAACAACAGTTATCATCTTTCATATCATCGCGCTTATAACATTGTCATTAATTTCTTTCTATTCCTATTATATAATTCTGTCATTTATTGGCAGCAACACATTGCATAATGGTACTCATTACGATACAGATTTCATTATGACACAGTCTTTAGACCGATTTAGACCAGTCTTTAATCGCAGAGAAGTTTACAAACCAAGTATTGACACTGAATTAATCATTGAGCATCTTTCTAGTAAATGATTCGTTCGATTTTGTACATTAAATTATATTATGTATTATAGTTGTCAGGTTTAATTTCTTTTAATATTATTCATATTTACGAGGGATATGTAAAATAAATTGGATCGTAATTTTATTTTGATCCTTTTTGACTAGCGCAGTGGTAAACCAAAGCCATCTGCGCAGGGTTTGCTATGTAACTGTCCGCATGGTGACCTTGATTGAATTCTGCATGTCAACTGCCACGAAATGATACAGAGTAAAAGTTTAAATTATGAAAGTTACCATAAGTTCTAGAAACGTATCACATGAAACTAGATGTAATGGGTATTAATACACTCGTGTGAGCTTTGCGATACTCGCTTGCATCGTAATATCACACTCTTGTATTAGTATTCATCAGTAGCGTCTTCTGGTTAGTATACTTGAAGATGCATTCATGATATTACAGGTTGAACGCATAATTCCAAATATTTAGTCTGCGTCGTTCTACTTTACTCTGAAGTACTTTAGAAGTTTATTTTTCAAATAATATACCTCATGAATCTTCCTTGAAAATCACCAATTTCTCATTCCACTAACATACATAAACAAAACAATTAAACTAAAAAATGAAACATAAAAAGTACATAAATAATTTTTGGGTTTTCTGGCGAATACAGCGGTCAAGTTCTCTTGAATTGAGGGTTCGACAGAAAGTCGTCCAACAATACATTTTTTTCTTAACTTAACTCCCGCAAATCCAATGATCAATTCCATATATATTACCACTAAAATGTCGCACACAATTCTTCAATTTTGAGATGATAATTAATGGTTGCCCATCACTAATAACCTTAAGTTTTTTGCAATAGGAGAAAGAGCTAAAAGGAATTCGAAGATTCCTTTCTATAGCACAATGAAACGTTTTACTACTATTCCCAGAAACATGTAACTCATCCACTGGCACAAACAGGATGAGCTCGCAATGTTGCGTCATTTCACAAACAAAAGTTTTATTATTTCGCTTTACAATTTCGAATCTACTATTCTCTTTAACAGATTACTAGTCAAAGTAGTATATTTAACGCACATTAAGTACCAAACAGCATGTACGCTAAAACGCACGACACACATGAACATAATACCATCGCAAGCACTGTTTCGTTCACGGACTGTCACGGATTGTCCCTATTGTACCATTTCCTTACATGAAGAGAGTGACCTCGTTTAGTCAGGCCTGCGAACCCACATCGAGTCTTCCAGCGGTATTTAATCAGGTGGAAATGTGCTTAGACATTGTTGGCAGACTTGGAGTTGTAGAGAAAGACAGTCATGCTGTCTGAACCCCTCTCCCCGCTTCGGGGTCCACTATCGTGGCACGTGATGTCTGGGTCCTTCATCTCAATGTCATAACCAACCCATGATTCATTACCGGTTATGATCTTTGACAATAAGTTTTTACCTTCTGAACGATCAAGCAGTTCCTGATAAGGCTGAATACAATAAGCTTCTTGTTCCTCCGTCATCAGGCGTGACACAAATTTCGTTGCAACGCGGTGCATCTTCAATTTCTCAGTCAGAACCACTTGGTATCCCACACTCTTCAGCAATATCCTTGACAATGGAACGTCGATTTTTCCGCACCAGTGTATTGATTTCGTCGACCTGTCAGATGACGTGTAACGCTCATTTTCAATGGACTTTCGACCATCTTTAAAATGCCTCTTGCACCACTTGCAACACTTGCAACATACCGTACTTTTCGTGGGAACATCTCCGTAAGCCGAGCCATAGCAAAAGTTACTGTCACAGATTTTTCTAGTTTGACTTGAAATTTCACAGTAAATCGTAGCTCTTACAGATTATTAATTTTGAAATCCTCCAAACGAAAAAAAAACGTTTTTCACACGTGGCTAATAAACAAATAAATATATCAACAATCATAAAACTGCGTCATAATCAACAGGTCTGAGCAAACCTAGCGACATCATGCGGATTCGCCCGGAACCAACAAATAACAGTCCGCGTTTGTTAAATTTTTTGAGTAGACTATGTATACTTGATATTCTCTATCCTGAGGAGATAGATAAGAGTCGAACTCTTTGTTTTACTTATTCACTTTCCCCTCGCGTGAGTAGTGATGGCGCTATAGAGATCTCCTCTTTTCATTCACAGTTGCAAATTTCCCATTCAAAAGTGTAGTTTGCTCAAAGATCAAGCATCTTTTTGAGAAAATTACCATTAATACTGAAGTATATAAAACCTGCCAGCATTCCAACAAGTTTCCATGAATATCATGATCATTAACATACCATAGCACAATCATATTAATTTATTGATATAGTATTCAAGAGAAAATAAAATAAATGGTTTAACTATGTACTCCACCACATACCATGATGAGCCAATAGAAAGTCCACGTTAACTCTTCGTATGTGATGATTTCTGAAAACCTCATTTCAGTGTGTGATCCAATTCCTTGTAGAAGAGAATAGAGGTCTCCTGTAGCGGATATGAATACTTTAATCATGAAAAAGAGGTTCTGGAATTTATAGATTTCGCTAAGGTAAAGGGAAGCATCCACAAGTAGATAATGAATGTTGCATATTCGCTTAAATGAGTCTAACGTACGGTTTTCTTTTTCAATTATTACATTTAGCAATTTATCATTAAGATTTTTAAAATTCGTTCTTAAAAGAAAAGTAAGAGTCACAAATTGCATTGCCACACAAGGTATTAAACTATGCATAATGAAATTACATAAAAAGTCAAATACACCCAGAAAAAAATAATCTCCGTAGCCGTAAGCATCCACCCCCATAAGACATATAAAAAATAACATAAAAATAATTTCTTTTATAATTATCACTTTTTTCAAATTCTTGTAATGTTCTGTACGGTTACTAAATATAAAGTTTGAAGCGATACTGAGGTTGTGGAGAAATTTATTCATATTGTTTTGGAACTCTATTGACAATGTTATCGCAATGCAGATTGTGTTTAAGATACCAGTAGCAATAAATATAATAAACATAATCATATATCGCCCTTTATTCTTAGAATTGACATATCCTCCATATAATATTCTCCGGTTCGTCGAATAACAAAAACACAAAAATGTAGACAAGAGAGAGAAAACTACATAGTATGCATGTATTTTAGTGGGTTTCATATTGATTTTTGAAAAAAATGCAGGCTCAAATACAGAGAATGAGGCAAGTCCGTGCAGTGTATGAAAATGGAACATTGGATTTAAAACTTGTGAAATTTTCTCAATATCTGGAAGTAGGTGATGCTGCTTTAAGGTTATATCCATCTTTTTCATGATGACTTAAGTAACCCGTAACAACCTGCGCAAAAACAAAGCAATGTTCAGGGAAATCGTTTACTTACAATAGTAATTAACGAAACGAGTGGATAAAGAGGGGTATAATTGCACGAGTGGTAAGTTCAAGAAAACGAGCGACGATAATAATAATAATAATAATAATAATAATAATAATAATAATGTCTTTATTAATGGCGAGGCTCAGGCCATAGGGCCTGCTCTTCCGCTAACCACTGAATTTACATACATTTAGAATAGTAACATTTTAAGAGGGGAGGACAAGCTGTACATTTACGTCTGGGAGAACAAATCTAGGGACCATCCCGGCATACGCCTTAAGCGATGAGTAAACCAGAAAAACCTCAATCAGGATGGCGGCTTAGGGCCGAACATTAATAGTACTGAGTAAGTTGTACATAGTAGTGAAAGGAAGTTTCGTAAAGAGAAAAGAAGAGACGTTCAGGGGAAGGGGTCTAAAATTAAAAATGATAAATTTGTGAGGAAGAGGGAAGAGAAAAGAAGCGAAGAAAAGGACGAAGAAGAAGTAGGCGAAAAAAGTGAAGTTATTTGAGGAACGTTAGAGAAAGCTACGTTTAGTTTACGGTAGCTCTTTACATAAATATACAATATTTTAACACCAAAGAAGCACAATACACTGTAAGCAAATACAGTAATTTTAAACACAATACTGGCCAGTACTAAGAAACAATACAAAGAGTGCTGGTATCTTAACATCAATTTTTGTTTATGCCAATATATTTAGTAAATATCCTGATGGTACAAAGATAGCTACAAGTATATTTTATCTGGAACGTCACTAATACTTTTGTATATTTTAATAACAATTTCATTATGATACACAGAAAAGTAATGATGCTCATAATTTAGATGTGAGAGGGAATGAAAGATGAGGATAGAGCAATGAAGTATGGGGTAGAATATTGAGAATAAAGAGGGGGAAATATAAGGTTTTTGGGGCGTGCGTGCAATTATACCCTTTTATACACATGTTACGTTCAATATTTTTTCGTTTCCATTTAAGAATAATAATTTTTAAGAAATTAAAACATAGCCGAGTGGAAATATCTTCGCTACGGCTGTGTTATAGATACATAATTATACAATTATGATACATTAATTATACGACATGATTATACGTCGACCATTCCTCCGAGTTGTGATTGGTGGTTGTGGGCATTTAATTGCACGGTGAAATTTTTATTGCACATATGCCATACACATAGTGATATTCAATGTTTTTTGTGGAATTAATGAGCATATTTGATCTTGTCTTGCGGGACCGTAAAATCGATTGACGAAAAAAAATATATTCGTCTGTCCGTCTGTATCAACACTAGCGGGTAAACCAGTCATCCGATTTTCTCCAAAATTTATATCCCCTAATCGATCTGATTGATGTCGCGGCCTCTTCAATTCGAAATTGATATTTCAATTTTGGGGGTATTTTACATAAATCCCTGGGACAGTTAAAAAATTTTCAAATAATGGCTCCATCGTTTTTGATAAAATTTTGTTGTTGGATAGTGTGAAGGACGTTTAAGAGAATGGTGCAGATCTCATGTTCGTTGATAACCCAAATTTTTAGAAAATTACAAAAGTTTAAAATTTTTTTGGAATCTCAAGAACCAACAAAACGGATTCTGGCCATAACAAGTATTAAAGATTATTTTTTGTAAATTTAGCAACAGTATTTATCCACTTTTCCGTTACCAGAGCCCGGCACTAACAGTTTTTTCTGGCGAAAATTCTCCGTTTTCCGGCGCACGATTACATAACTTTTTCTTACACAAAACTTAGTAAGGCGAGAAAATGAAAATATGCACCTCACGCATGTGCTTCAAGCCAAAATCCGGTGTTCTTAGATCGGTATTGATTTTATAATTATTCTATAATTTTGGTTTTGAATCCAATATTAGAGCCTCAACTTTATTCTTAAACAAAAGTTTGTTTTCTTAATTCCGTATAATTGTTTATAATGTTGAAATAATTGTTTTCGTAGCTCATTATATTTAGTGTTATATTTACGGGGTACAACAAAACACATTTCATAAAATACATTTTTCTTAACGTTCGCTGCATACTATTATTCTTACCTGATCAACCGTAAGAGTGTTGGTGAGGACTCTTACTTTCAAAATATGAAAAACTACTAAAAAAGTTTTTCGGAGATACGAATATTCAATTTCGGTTACGTTATTAATTTGTTGATTCAATAAAAAGCATCCAATATTTAGAATGACATTTCTCTGGCAATTACTGAAGTGAAATCGATTTTACCCTTTAACTCATGCGGAGAAAATAACTCTATGGAAATATGGAAAATGCATGAAACATTAAAAAAATTAAATGCTTTTGTATTTTATGTTATGTTATTTTTTATGTCGAATTTTTACTTATTCAAGAGAAAAAACTTTTCGATTTCACAAGAGAGAACTACAAATAGACGTAGTAAATAAAAAATATGCTTCAATAAAAAAGAAACTCTCGTCAAGTTTGTAGATTAGAGTATTAGGTATAGTAGTTCGTCAATAATACCCAAGCGCATAATCTTAATTTTTTCCTTATTCTAAACATTGTTTTTGGATTCTTTCACCACTTGCTACTGTATTTTATAGGTACAGATTTTATAGGACAGGTATATGTAGGTACAGATATCTCCCTTCATACAGAAAATTATTAACTATTGTTTAGATAATTATTTATTGGTTCAGTCTTATCTTTTACTAGTAAGTATTATTCCTTATTTTAAACTCACATGAGTTTGACTCAAAATTTACATTATATGAAAAACATTCAAAGCCAATGGTGCTACAAAATGGTAGAATCTTTTTGCCACTAGTTAGTTTTCTAATCTTTTAGTCTAGACTAGCTTTTTGATATTGCCCACCCTCTTCCCCACTTGCTAGTATTTAGTGCCAAAACAAATTTTGGTCACATTTTTCAATTTTTCAGCCCCCTAATAGTAGGAACCAAATGTCTGTAAAAATAGATGAATAAAACAATCCCATATGCAAATTTTTATTAACAAATATGGAACCGTTTGGTGGAAAATGTCGTGCTACTTTTTATAGATAATTTTTGAGTTTTTGAGGAAATGTAATAATGTTACGTAAATGATTGTAATGTAAAAATTAACGATATAAAAAATAATTTTCAAAATTAAAAAAATTTATATGCCGTTAATGAGAATTCATTATTACATTTAGCACTCTCCTTCCAAAAAGTAAACAAAATGTAGAGAAGTTTTTGAAAATGTGGTTCAAAAATTTCTGAAAAATTGATATTTGGAGCTTAGTTTTAAAGAAAAGGGTTACGTTTCCCAAAACTTTATATCTTATGAAAAACCTATGTTCACAAATGAGATAATGTGTACAAAATGAGAGTAAAGTAAATATTAATGACCTGGCATTTTAATGGTATGTGCGTAATTTTGAAAAAAAAAATACAGCAAAGTGGAGTTTGTGTCATCTGTCACAGTGCAATTAGCGCTATCCCTTCAATCAGTTTGGAGCGTTTTTTTTCTCGAATTTGGAGCCGTTTTTACTTTATCGTAAACATACATACGGAGTAAAATACATGTTTTGGGGTCCCCCGATACCAAAAAAGTGTTGATTTCTTTTTTCAAAAGATCCGCCCGGCAGGCCGTCCGTCCGTGAACATCACCTAAACCGTACATATATTTCTTTTTCCAAAATCCTTTCCCAGGTCGGTCTGGCTTGACTCGAAACTTTGCGATTTTGAAAAAATATTTAAAATTTGGGGGCACATTTCATGAAGTCCCAGGGACAATTTTTAAAAAATTCCCCAAAATGGCTTCAAATGTTTTCTTTAAATTTTTTGACATAATGTAGTAAACACATAATATAGTAGAATACTATTATAAAGATGTCATAGGTCCGTTTTTCACTGTTAACACTGAATTTTCGAACATTTTAAATATTTGAAAATTATTCAGCTTATTCCTACTATTACAAAATTGAAGTTGGAGATTTTTCTTTCAAGTTAACTTTTTCTCCATGGTTACTTCTTTCTTCTACATTTTTTTAGTATTTTTCGCGCAATATGTGCAATATTAAAAAAATAACAAAAAAAATATTTTCTCAGAAATGATTGCAATTCTTTTTCTTTCTTAATTCTGTTTCTTTAAAATGTAATTTCCAATAAAGTTGGACTTCCAATAAAGTTTGTCGAAAACTTAAAATATTTCTGTGAGAATGAGCTTCAGAGTTCGCATTTACAGAAACACTTCAGCGCCATTTTCTTAAAACTGGCTCCAATTTTTTTAAAGAAAAATTTCCACATTGAATGAGATTTTATTCTTCTTTAATATTCTTAAAGTAATACTTAAGTTCTGCCTTTAGGAAAACGAAAAATTGAGAATATTTTTAAAAAATTGCTAGAGGATGAGGCAAGAGCAAAAAGGTAGACTAAACCAGAGGCATTAGAAAACTGAACAGTACGAGAGTGTCCGTACCATTATGTCACACCACTAGTTAATTTTGATATTAATTTGAGTTAATTTTTGTTTTTTAATTTTTTATATTGCTTCTATTTCACTCAAAATTGCGTGTGAACTATTCACATTTTCATAAAAGTGTAAATTTCATCATTTTAAGATAGAACTTTAAAAAACAGATTTTTTCATAGAAAAAATCACTATCCTAAATTCTTATGTTGTAAGGAAACGGCGGAAAAATTTTGAACTTTTGCAATTTTCGAAGTTTTAGGTAGGTCAACAAAACTGAGATCTTTACTAGTTTTGTATGAGTCCTGTTTACTCTCCAAGAACAAAGTTAAATTAAACAATTTAAAGCCATTTTGAAGAGAGAATTGAAATGTCCTCAATACTTCATGTAAAATACCCCCTAAAATTAAAACATGGGTCTCAAGTTCAAGGGACCATGACATCATTCAGATCGATTGGGGAATATATTTCTTTGCGAAAGTCCTTCTTATGGTTTAGCCGATAGGGTTGTTCACAGTTAGACGGTAAGACATGCCCAGACGGACAGATGGCAATCCATCACGGACCATCAGGCAATTTGTCGGTATCAAGGACCCACCAAGCATGGATTCTACAAAACGTGTAAAAGGAAGTCATTTATTACTTATAGGGCAGGAATTATCCATTTTTTCGCCATCTGGGACCTACAATACGAATTTTTCTGTTACAAAATCGCTGGTTTTCGCCGTACATAATTTTCTCTATAATACATATGTAATGTGCAATAGAATGTAAAATAATTTGTTGTAATAAAAATGTGTAACTAATGTTTGTGAAACATATTTAACAAAAAAGAAACAACATCGTGCAAAGGCTGTTAGCAGTTTTTTTGTATATTATTACAATCCAAATCAAATTTCTCTATATTATAATACAGTAAGATACAAATTGCAATGATCATTGACAAAAATCACTATTCATGTGGGAGAAAAAGATGTGAGAGGAAAAGACATGGAATAAAGAAAAGTATCATACTCAAAGTACAGAGTTTCTTTTTAAAGAATAAAAGAAATTACCTTACCGAGCCTATCCAAAAAATAGCCCATGCAGCTTTGACAGGATCACCAGCACCAACGTCAACTTGCTTGAGGAGGCTGTAGAGGTCCGTTGTCATCGAAAGGAAGTTCTTCGCAACATAACACAGTATTTGAAGCTTGAAAGCGTTATTCAGATGGAACGTTGCATCCGCTATCATCGAATGAACGTTGCAAATACGAATTAATGATACCAATTTACATTGCGTTTTTCCTGCTTTCATTTCTAGCAATATATCATTAAGTTTTTGAAATCGTTCTTTCACCAAAAACACCAAATTCAGGAATTGTATTGTCACAATGGGAATGGTTACATGAAAGATATCATTTAAAACAACATCTAACCCGTAATTAATATGAGAGCCAAAAACATGAGTGTCATAAGCAAACAGTAAAAAGAAATACAAGTTCAAAACAATTGCTTGCAACAACGCGAATTTCTGGAGTTTCTTGTAATGATGTTTATCTGACAAAATCTTATCTGCTTTGGATATAATTCCTAGAAATTCCTTCATATCATCTCGGTATTTTGATGTTACACTGATCCCAATACATAATACATTTGAAATAAATGTTAATCCCCATAGAAATAAAACAGACCAATATCTTGCAAGTTTTGTTTGACCTTTATCAGGATGATCTGGAAGTCTGACATACAATCCCTCCAAGTAAGATACACAGTTAATCATTACCATAAGAAACGAGTAACAGATTTGTATTGTTCCCGCTTGTATATGAAAGCGTGAGGTATGTTGCGGCAGGAATAATGTAAAAGAGGCAAGTCCATGGATTGTACCCATATAAAACAATGGTTTTACAAACGCAACAAGTGAGTCCGCGCTATGGAATACTTGGTTTTTTCCTACTTCTTTCTTCATTTTCAATACTTGTATCATAAAACACTAAAATCTGGCTCATGCTAAGGCGAAAAAAAGATAATACTTATGAACGAATTGTCCAAATATGAAATAGCAGTGGAATATGCAATAGACCTATCTGCATCTCTCTTGAGTACATGAGATACTGATGAGAAAATGTGATCGTGTTTATTGCTTCAGTACTAAGAAATTTCTGTGTCATATTTAGATCGATAACTGAACTTCAGGTTGTCGATAATTATTCTATCAGCAGAATTGCTTAACGTTATTGCCTTTTTCATTTCGAATGTTTTCTCAATTTGTTATCACCGAACCGATTCAATAGAATGCACTGTTTGTGTGTGTATGTATGTAAAGTTGTTTTAGCATGTCTTGTAAGAGCTCCAACTAGTAATTTTTAAAAGCAAAGTAGTATTTGATCTCTGTACAATATTCACCGCAATTAGCTTAATACGTATGCATATTGATTTACTAAAACATCCAATGCTTCATCGTAAACTGCAATGTTCCTTTTTTATGTTCATTGTACACTCATTTTACAGTACATGGAAACTTGCTTTCATGAACCTGCTTTGAAGAAAGCGGGCCGACCATGGTGCTTTAAAACCTAGTGTAAGGAACTATTAGTATAACTAGACATTTTTACTTAAATTGGCAATATATAATATTATTCTTTTTCTACCTTCTGTGCATAGGCATACATCTGATTCAAAGTGATTTCTTAAAAGTGTTCAACGTTACATCTGCTAGTAGTTGATATACTTCGAGAAAAATATTAAATGAAATATTATCAAATATATCAATACTTTTGTAAGTTACAATATCATTAACTTATAGATGAAGGTTTCTGGTATGTTTTAATTGCACTGCTACTTATAGATGAATTCCTGTAAGCATTCAAATCAATTTTCTCATTAAATAAAAGGTAGTATTACAAGCGACTCTTAATATCGTTAAGAATTCTACTCCTCAATTATCTTCTTAAATTTTGAGTTGTTTTGTTAATGTTTTGTACTTTTATATTTGCTTCTTTCTTTCGGCACCACGTCTGGAATCTTCTTAATCTTCTACTTTCAGAAACTTAAGATTTTTTTAGTATTATTTTTTTCACGTTTGCTCCATATTCTAAATGTTCTTGTGCATCCTTTTATAATTATATTGTGTGGCTAAAGCTTGTAAATTGTAAGCCAACATCTTCTTTCTAAATACACAATACACAAAATAATTAAGGAATGTGGGAATTGCCACTACTACTTCATATATAGGCTACATCATTAAATGTATTTTTTGTGTGTGGTCTTTGTGAAGTAATCTTCAAAATACGATCCTAAAATTGCACGTTTTTGATGATCGCGTCGCGTCCAAGAGCGACAATTTAATATTTTGACGCAATTGCTTAAAATCGATAACTGTTAACATCTGTGTCACTGCATTGTACCTTTTTGTGAAACAAATACTACGATATTACAAAGAATTCCGAGAACTGTAGGCGTTGCACAAATCGGATATCCAAGTGCTGCAACATCTCAACTTTACACGATACCACCGTTTGAAACCTCGATCGTCGTTTCTTCGGCAAAGAAAAGGGTTTCCTTTCCAAGCGCTCTCTCGCAAGCGTTTCAGGAACCATGACGAAAATTCGCGGCGCGCCGAAAGTCGAAAGGAAGAAAGCCTGGGGCAAGGCGTTGTTGGTTCAGCTTCTAGTGTCAACAGACAGAGTTCGTTCCCTGAAGTTGGAACAAAGGGAAAACTGGAGGCGTTGGGGGCTGGAGTGAGAATTGTGGCTTCGGGAGAAGGCCTACAGTCAATAATCTACAACCAATCTCGCTCCTGGTCGCACGTAGATGCGGTAAACGAGAACCCAACACAGATGTTACGTTATTAAGGTTGAATTCGCAGATCGTTAGTTTGGAAATGATCGGCAAAGATTAGCAGCAAAATATGTATTCGTAGATTAATAACATTTGTGCATTGTAGATGGGTATATCATTTATTTGGTTGTTACTGGTGACATACACACTGATATTATTCTCTGGCGAGTTAATATTAATAATATTTATTATATTTTTATTATGATCTAGGCCAATAAAATTCACTCCACCAAGTCACGCCAACTTCGGAGAAACTAACGTCATATAAAGGAAATGAAAATTGTTTTTCGACCTCGTTTTGTCATTTATCATTCTTTCGACAGCTGTTTTGATAAAATGAAATTGATATTGAAAAATTGAATTTAAAAATGTTATTTACATGATTAAAAACTGATCAATTTTACACTTCTAACTAAGGTTTGATGATGTCCAAAAGAAATAAATCACCTTCTCTTGGGCATAAGTTCAGATCCGCCTAAGAACTAATTACCCAGCCAACTACCGGCTTAGGTGGCTCAGGACATCAATTACTCGCCGCTCCCTGGCGATTCATTTTCGCCAAAGGAACAACGGAGGCTTTAATTATCGGGAATGCTGGATACGATACCAACTAGAAAATTCTCATCAATTCATGCCATGTCGTATTAGGAGCTTCTGAAATAGCATTTCTACGAATAAATAATATAAGATTTTGACTTCTACTACCATCACTAAACCTTTATTTAACCAGACGAATAGTTGAAAATGGGGCAGGAATGAACAGTTTATTATCCTTTATTAACAGGAATTGCCCTCGCAGGAACATCAGTTGATTTAGCTACTTTTTCATTACATTTGGTAGGTATATCCTCAATTTTGGGCACTGTAAATTTTATTACCACTATAATTAATACAATTTATCAATACTAGTTCTAGTTGGTGCCATTACCATACTACGGTCTAACAGACCGAAAATTAAATACATCAAATGATCCAGTGTTCAAGTGTGTGGGCATTACTAAAACATCATTTATGTTAAACAATCGCTTATTGCGTGATAATTACTTTAATCCTTGTGTCGTTATGGATTGGGCGCATTACATGAACTTAAGCATCGCGACGCGGTCCAATGAACTCCAGAACGAGGTCCGAGGGTCAGAAAAAGCCGCCCACGCAGAGCCTCCCGACGCGCCCTCTGGACGAAAGTTGCCGCTGCAATCACATTTCCTCACCGGGGTGAATCGTGTCAGCAGCTTTATTTGCTCTCTCCCCTCTTCACCCGGCGTTCTGCCCCAGCGGTATTCCCACAACTTTCTTCTTTTTTTTTTCGTGGACTTCACAAGAATCCGTATAATTAGAGAGTTCCCACCAAGTGGTGAGGAATTTCTCCTCCTCTCGTCTCCATCCACACACCCCCCTCCCACTGCCGAGCCACCTTCGCCCGCACCGGCAGGCCTCCGCCCCAACCGTTCACCCTCGCCCCTTCAAAAAGCCGCCGCCGCCGCCGCTGCCGCCGCTTTGGCTTGCCATGCAACACTGGAGAAGAAGTGAATGCACGAGAGAATTTCCAGCTTGGATATGGACGTTCCTCATGAAACGTACGGGGTAAGGTGAGAAGGGAGCAAAGCAAAAGAAAGGAAATAAAATGGGAGAATAAGAAATATAGAATCTCGTGATTAAGATTGGTGATTACGAGAAGTCACTTGGAATAAATAAAAATATTTAATAAATATGAAATTAATTTGTGACGAGATTGACAGAATAAAATTACTGAAATAATATTATCATAAAATATGACGGACTCAAATGATATCGTCACATAAATCAAATGGATAAAAGAGCAATGGCCTAGGAAACTCTAAAGTTGGCAACCAGCTTGTCACAACAGATGAAAAAGATGTAGAATTACGTGGAAGGGTGCACGTGCGAGGCAATGTCCGTATGTGCAGTATCCTGCAGTGACAAATGGAAACCAGAATGCGATAGACGTCTCACGATGTAAAATACTCTTAGTATTATACATATTACTAGCTGAATAAATGAAAATGAAGGATACCTTTGGGAAAGATAGGAGGTAATACTCAATTATTTGTGATGAATTAGGGACATACTATAGTTGAAATTATTTGTATAGTGTTATGCACAGGTGAGATATTTTGTAAAAAACACCCCATCGTCTTCTCACTTAGATGAACAAATGTTTCGTATGTCATTTTGCTGAAAAAGCTTCTTTATTGTTCTTCTAGAAAGTTGTGCTCTGATAAATGTTCTAATTATTGCCGCAAAAATATACCTTCTTGAAAAAAAGGCAAAGAAACTAATTGTTCTTGCGCATGAAATGACTCTCCTGTATTAGTCAACGATATAATAACTGAATTATCAGAATGATTATACGTACAGGAAGTTCTGAAATAGAATATAATACATATATATTATTATGATAATGTGAATCATATTACACATTTACTGGTTTCACTCATGAGTACTACTTTGCTTCAAGTAACCGGACATTCGTTTTTTCTTAGTAGTCCCAATCTTTTCTTGATAACGGCACCTCTGGCTTTGTAACAAAAGCAGTACTTTTTTCTACAGCCCTTTTCAAATATCGAACTCACTCTCTAAATATGGTATTTATTCGTTTCACTCAAAATGAGGATTTTTTACGTGTGTCATATTTTGCTTGCACGGACATATCTGACCAGGAAACCCCTCGTCAATGTGAATTCGTTCACGTGATCCAGCGCTGACGTGAAACACAGTGCGTGCCGCGAGACTAAAGCAGGCTTCACGCACTCACGCGCTCACGCAGCCGCCCCCGCCGCCGCACCTTGCGTGACTTCAAGCACGAGGCTGGCAGTGCACGCATTTATCCACTGCCACCCAAGATTTAATCGCAGAGACATCGTCGCCCTCTGCCATTTGTTAAACGCCGATGTCCCCTTTGAGATTATGCTTTTAATGTCTCCCAGGTCGAACGTCGTGGGGGAGATATTAGCACTTTGCGTTAGGGTGACGAGACCATTAGCATTCGGGCTGTGGTATGGGAAAATACATCAGAAAATCATGTCATAATTTGGTCGATAATTCATTATCACATTCTTGCCGACATATTTCAGCGCAGTGGTAAGATGTGATTATGGAATATTGGTATGAGCCATACGCCTTTCGAAAGTTCAGTTACCTAAAAAATCATAGAGTTCTGATTGTATCCACGGAGTTAATAGAGTATTTTATAATTCATTATTTGAACTGTATTAATTTTTGTGATAGAACCACACACAGATAAAAATATGCATATTTTTGGCAAAGAATTTTGCAATAAAGAATTTTATTTTTCAAAAATCAAGAAACTTTTTTTTTTGTAATAACGGTGCAATTTCGAATAACGAAAAATCCAAATGTTACTAATGTAACGTGAAATACGTCAATATTGCAATAGAACACACCAACGTTTGTAAGAAAACCTCAATTTAAACGAATTCTGAGAACTTTAATATTGTAAAATGTTTCTACTAAACATAGAAAATTGTATTGTGTTTTTCTATGCCAGACGCAGCGTTGTTTTTCTGATAATAAATTCTCTTATAAAAGGCAAGAGATATCTGGCGCCATGAAACACATAGCGTATGTACATAGATCTCACGTGATTCAGTTCTGAAGCAAAGTAATGTTACCAGATCTAAATTGCCCATTGTAAAGTCAGAAATGACAGCAATGCATTGTACTATACTTCGGATCCATTATCCCTGTAATTTCTTCCCAAGCAAAGGCAATAGTTATGACTTTGTTTAGTGTTTGTAATTAGGGTTTCACTTTTTCAACGGCTGAAGATAAATGAACAATTAGTTGAACATGATACTTCACGTGAACATATGCACAAGCATCCATGAAAAATAGGCATTTCTCGTTGGTACAAGGGCGTGGACTACTTTCCTATGATGAATAGATGGGGGGTTCGTATGAAATAAACTATGTCTACTTTTATCCTATGTTATGTCATATATCGTCTACGAACAAGAAAAAATGACTGTCAGAACTGTATTTTTTTAATTTCGAGAAAAATACAATATATTTTAAAAAAATATTTTACTAACAAAAAATTATGTTGGGTTCAGCCACTACAAAGAGTAAAAACACTACCTTTGGTTTGAAAATAAGGAGCAAGGAACAGAGTTAACCGTTGTCCTCGAAAATTACAATTTACTTGCGACATTTTTCTTGTGAATCAACAGTACAGGAAGCCGAATTTGGGAACTACCAAATAGTACAAATACAGTGGTGGGTTTCAAGGCACGGAGACACGGCAGGGCAAAGCACGCAGGGCAAAGCATGCAGAGCAAGGCACGTATGACAAGGCACTTATGGCAAGGCACGTAGTATGCCGAGAGACCAGACGGGAGACTTAGAGCTTGTCCCGTCTGCGGCAGAGCTTCGCTGGTAGCAGATAACTAGTAGAGGGAAACACCGCTAGCCGACGGTAGGTCGGCGCTATATTTTGCCATCGAGTGGGGGATTATCACCGCCACCTATTGAGGAAAAATATGCACTACACTTACAGGACTGATTATCTCAGTAGTTGATGCGCCCGCCATCACTAACAACCAATTAACCTACACCGGGGAAAAATAAACATAACTGTCTGCAAATATGCTATCACTTGAACGTTTGCATGAACACGTTTATAAGAAAAAGGGAAAAATTAAATTGAACTGAAGCTTAATGAAGTGAATTGTTGAGCTGTTACGTAATACTCGAGCACTTTGCTACAAAAAACTGAATACTTGTTTGGATTCTTCCTCACTAACTGCCTGTTCGTAGCACACAGAAAAATGTTGACGGTGAAGAAGCATTTTTTTCGCAGTGAACTTTGAACGTTTCACTAACATCTATATTCCTTATTTCCAATGCGCGCAGAAATTGAAATAAAACCACCGGCCGTGTGAACGTGTCTACGGTTTTGTTTCATACGCAGGAACTCAGTAAAATACAAAACAATTAAACAGTTTGAATTTCGCTTAAAAATGCAAATATTTGATCGAGTTATTCCGCCTATTATCATTTTGCGCGTCCATCTGAATTCTACTACTTAGTTATTACTGTTTATGACACAGCTCTCATCATGCGACAGCAAAGCTTTAAGGAAAAGTCCGCACTCAATTTAATATATGCTATTCAGGTGCTGCTTTAAAGATCAACCACTTCGTTGATATCCTCAGTGTGTAAACAACTATTGTACTGTACACTATGTTGTGCAGAATTCGTGAAGGCTGTTTTTCTTAAAATATTAAGTTTATTGTAGTGGTATACGAGAGTATTTTATATATAGTTCTTAAGCAGTGTGTGTGCTACTTTTTGAAGAACCATTTTCGTCATTTTTGTTCAGCATAATTTTTTTTCCTTAGCAGACTTTAATTTTTTTTTTCCTTAGTCGTTAACAATTTGCCCCAGATCCCTTCTGCACCCCATAGCGTACATTCTGTTGTTCATCAAATCAAATCAAATCAAATCTCATTAAACATGCTCCTACACCACAGTGACACGCGGAATCCTAATAGGCGCAAAGCCAGTACTCCTCTGCGTAATGGATCCATCGTGCCTTCGCCGCCGCCGCCGCGCGGTATCAACAAGCTGCTCACTAAAGCGCCGCGCCACCGCAAGCGGCAGCGGCCGGCACCTGGCTTCGGGAGAGCGACAAGCGAACAGCGGCCACCCGCTGCCGGGAATCCCCCACGGAGCCGCCGCCGCACAGAGGCACCGAAGGCACCGAAACTCGGCCAAAATAGATTATTAAAACTAATGGAGCTACAGCAGCACATACTTTCTCACATTATTTTTAGGTTTTGCGCCATATTATGCTATTTCATAAACATGCAAAAGTGTTTTCAATCAGGAAGGATTATTTTCCGCACAGAATCTCGAACTCAGGTCCTCTGAGGGAACTCGCCGTCAGCCATACTACTATGCTACAAAATAACGGTGAGGTTTGAACTCAGGGACAAGCACCATAATTTTTAACGTCCCTTTGATACATATTCTTGAACGTTCTTTAAGCAACCCGACGATAAACAAGAATCAAGGACTCACAAAAGATGGGTTTCGGCTATATCACGTGAGAGGGAAATTTTTAAACATATTTAGCAAGTGTATTTATCTACTTTTTCACTACCAGGGCCCGGCAAACTTGTTTTAAAACCCAATTAGTGTAAAATTCAAAATATGCAAAATATATTGGACACATTTCTGAATATGACATTCAATCTCGTCAAAAAGTAAAATATGTATCTAAAATTTCTAAACTAAAATTTATCTAGTAAATATCAATTTCTGGGTTAATGTTCAAGGCATCCACCATGTTTTTCATCTAGTTTCCGTTGATTCATTTAGCAAGTGTCGAAATGATCTCTTGCTTTGCTTCTGGGCATAAATATACTCGTAGCTTCACTAGATGTGCACGTTTTTTTACTCAATGGAGGATTTATTGTACCCAATGCGCATATTTCCTCAGTTTCTTTGTTTAAAATTCAATTTACAAAGTCAATAGCGACTTGAACGCTCCTCTAAAGCGATAAACAGTGATACAAAAGGTATAACTAATATTTCATTTACCTTGCGATTATTTAGGTTACGAATCACAAGTGATAAATATTGATCAAGAAAAATTCAAACTTTGAACATATGATTTCCATCTCTTTCAGCAATTCAATAGTGACATCTACATAAGATCTGATCTGACGGTACTGAACTCAAAATACATCATTTTTTTAATGTTGACCTTATTATTTATTATGACCCTAGATTTTTTTATTAATCCATAAGATCATATCTTCAAATTAGTGAATCATTTTAATGGGTAAGTGAATAATAAGATACGTTATGAATGATGATTGAGTATTGGTGGTATAAGAGGCCGAGGAAACGAGAAAACACCGCAAAGACCTGCAGCAAGCCATCTTTGATCACAACCAATAATTCACAATGAACGTCCAGAATTTGTTCAATGGGCCGATTACGATAGCTGAGTAGCCGTAACGTTACCTGAGCCGCGTCTTTCACAATGAGGTTCTAATGTCTAATTCTCATCGATGGCATACAGTAGCTATATCGAATGCAGCTTCTACCTGAAGGATAATTTTAGCAGCCGGTATGCTCCGATCGATGGTTTTCTATGGTTTCTCGATTCAATGCCGAGCCCATGCGGATATAGTACCTTGATAAACGAGTTCTCGACAGCCCAAGATCTTCATTTAACCTTGCTAGCTTTCTACGTTGGTGCTGAAGTTGTTTTTCGGCACTTACTGCAATGAGGCAAATCCCTCCTCAATGTCAATGAGTATTGCACTGTCACGACAAAGCAAGGAGGCCAAATGTGGACATCCTGGTCGTAATCGAGGGGCATAGAGCCCCCAACCCGTCTCGGCCCATCGCGGCCTGCCTTTGCTAACGATGTATCACAGGAAATCTGGGCACCCGGGCGGGAGATACCAGTTTCCTGCGAAAACTTCTGTATGTTATTCATAACCAAATTTTCTCTCTTCACTACTTGACGCACCATACGAGTGTTGAGAATAACGAATATATAAGTAACTTAACATTAGAATATTTTATGTGAGGGAATATTTTATATCTTTGGAGTAATCCTTATAACTTTCTGAATTGAGAGAAGACTTTATAATGAGAGTTGGTAAATACTATGGTTAGGTTATGCGAGGAAATCAGTTTTATGGAGGGTTTGAATCCTTTGAAAACTCTGTATTGTATTTCATTTTGGAAGTATAATTATCCAAACGGAAAATTACTTGATGTTGAAGAAAACGGTAGGTTTTTTCAGAGTGTATATAAAAGATGAATTGAGCTGCGGTGGATAGAACTAATTATTGGTGTAATAGATCATTGGAATTTAAGTAGAGTGTTTTGCTGCAGTATCAGTTCTTGTCCTGAAATTTTGGCAACTGTTTACTACAGTATGTTGAGCATTCCTCATCTGAGACATCCGTAGCTTAAAAATGGACGAAAAGCAGTTTTATAAAAACTGTATAATCGGCACTGAGTAATGGGTTTCTGTTTATTAGGAAGTATAATTTGAAAAGCATGACATGTACTTCACTGGTTTCATTGAAAATGCTGGATTTTCATGGTATCCGGATACAAATAACAAAATATTAGGTACATTTAAATGATTCTACGGAATTATAGAGCTATTTTTGGGATAATTGATTCATTCACGTAACTTAAACGCTTAGCCTATCATTTAGAGATATTAAAGTTTAGTCAGGAGGAACAGGCTCAATAATGAAGTGAGACGAAATCAGTCTTAAGGTTGAATATAGCTTGTGGTAGTGGCTGCGAGGTTGCTAAATTTCCCCGTGTGTGACCACAACCCAAGGCCGCATTTTGCCCAGGTGTTGGGGCGTTGCGCGCCTGTGTGCGTCGCCCACGAAGCCGTCGGAGCCGCGCGCCGCCGTCGCATTGAGCGGCTGTCAGGGCGTCGCCGCAGACAAGCGGCGCCGCCTCCGAGGCTAATACGCGGAACCGGGACGCCCGTCGCCGCTGTTTGCGGTCGCGCAGCCGACCATCGCTCGTACGGCGCCTGCGCTGCCGCCCCGCTCCGCCCCGCTCCGCCTC
>BOPP01000006.1:17387490-17406562 GCA_017312745.1 Gryllus bimaculatus | reverse complement strand
GTTTCAGGCTCAAGAAATACCTCCTTCCTGTTCTAGTTGGTGAAAGGAGATTTGCGAAATTTGCGTGGTCAGACGGAAGAGCGGGCCTGATGACCCGAGTCTCGCCACGTAAAATAACGCATCAATTCAACTCAAATCAACCCTCCTTCCCGTGTGTTCTCTTTACGCCCTTCCCCAGACCTCCTTCCCACGTCTCCTCCCTACACCCTCTCTCACCACACCTTCCGCACGCCATCTCCTCACGCCTTCTCGCTACCACAACAATTCCCACGTGTCCTTCCCATGCCTTTTCTCGCGTCCTCTACCTCCACACTTTTTCGCAAAATTTTCCCCAACACACTTTTCCCTCGCCTCCTTCGTATGCCTCCTCCCTACGCCATCTCTCAATTTTAACTTTTCCACGCCTCCTTCCTATGCTTCGACCACGCCCGCTCCGCGAGCCTTCCCGCCACGCGTCCACCCCACATCTCCATGCTCGCTTCCTTCACGCTGTCCCGTCGCACCACCTCCCGCTAATTCGTGTTTCCTCCCCGCTCCTTTCACGACCACCTGATATACCCTCCCCCAATCACGCCGTGCCCGACGCGCCTATCCTACAGCGCTCCACCACCCTATGCCATCCCCCAAGCCTCCCCTCCACGCCACCCGTTTCTTCTCCTCCGTTCCACGGCTCTTCCCCACACCACCCTCCACGCATCTCTAAGCCTTCTCGCCGCGCTTCCACACTCCCCTCCCTCATTTCGCCTCTCCTCCCCCTCCTCCGCCTCGCATTCCCCAACGCATCAGCCTCTCCACACACATCCCGCAATCCTTCCTCCTCATACCTTCGCAACACATCCACCGCCTTCGCTTACTCCATCCCCTCGCTACTCTTCGCCTCCGAGCGATCTCAAATAGCTGCGTTCCTTTAGCTTGCCACTTGCCGCACATTGCCCGCCATTTCAATACTATGGAATTGCACAAAATCCGTAAGTCGCTCTTAACGGACGATCTCTAGTAACTTCTATTCACGACCCACGGTCCATAGTCCCCTGCTTATGTCCATTACTTGCTCTCCGCCCTTCGTCCTGAACTGGTCGGCGCACTGCCTGCTCGTGTATTTATTCTAGCTGTTTGCACACCGCTCCTGGTCCATTGCCAAATGCGCTAGATGCCCATCTGTCGCAGATCGCAGTCATTTGCCATCCCTGACCGCCGTAACCAACTAACGCTCGTCGTCCTTCACTCATGGCAACCGTACCCTTGTAGGGGCTCCGAGGAGGCGTAAATGTTACTAACAATGTAACAAACTGATGGAATCGATCGGTGCAAGAAAGTCGTGGCATTAAACAACAAAAGCTGCGGTTTTTTGCTTTCACTGGCATATAAATTTACTGCCATCATCAAAACTACTGCCAATCATCCCAAGTCGGGATCAAATTGGCTACCTCAGTTCTTATAAATCAATGCTAGGGAGTTGAGACAGTTGTATTCTACCTACATATAAATAAGAAATCGTGTGCTCATATGTATCGCATATAGACGCAAAAACTACTCGATCAATTTCGCTGAAACTTTCACACTTCATTCTTATTAGCATCGGGAATGTTTCAAGAGTGATTTGCATTAAATCACTGTTGTAAGGGCGTTGTTTTTGCAAAGTTAATCGACGAGGTGGGCTCTAGGACTTTGCAATAAATGGATATATGTTTGACCCTTACGCCTCACTTCGAGTCATAATATCGAATAACACCAAAAAAGGCAGGAAATCTGAACCGAACACTGGCACTGCCCAACTATATTCGAATATTTGATTTTTTAAGTGTAGTGATATATAATAAAGTTTAGTTAATACGTGTTTAATCTTTATTGAATAAATTGATTTTAACTTGAATTGTATTTATTTACTACATTGCAATAGCGATTCATTGCCATGACCGCTGTAGTACATATTTGATTTAGCATAATCGAATATTATCAGCATTCTAACTATACAAACAACATCCTATCGTTCGTAGGACGCCCACAGCAGCGCGTGTTTCGGGCTTCCTTCGAGAGGTGTCTAAATTAAGGAAACAATCCTACCGATTCCTCACACACCGCTGCCCTCAAAAAACGGTTATCTGCAGTCTGCGAAGGCGCTTGATCGCACTCGAGCGCCTAATGCGGCGTGAAGTAACAGCGTCTCCTACAACCGCCAGGCTGCGCCACTGGTTCGGAAATCGATGGTAGCGCTCCTCGCGGCTGAACGAACACACGCGCCCGCCGTGGGCCAACGCTCCATCACGCGCTCCGACTCCCGCCTCGGTTCTCACACGTCCGTGGCCCACAGCAACGCCCACACTATGGGCTTCTAGCGATGGACATTTCAACCAATGTACACAATTCTATAGAAGTTCTGGACACCCCAGTGAACTGCGATGATCATTTCCGACGCAGATGACAACGGACGCCTCCCACTTCCAGAAAACCAACGCATTTGACATTTTCACCCTTCTTCGTTCCATACGATACTGACATCCATAATGCGTTACTCGTTCCTCACTTTCTAGACGTTCCTCACCTTTTAGACGATCCCCACATTTCAGACAATCCCCACATCATGACGTTCCCGCCTTAGACACACTCTCCAATTTCCATTCATTGCTCACCTTCCAGACAATCCTCATATTGCAGACGATCCCCACAATGCAGACGATCCCCTCTTTTATACGATTTCCACCTTCCAGACGACGCACAATGCTTTACTCGTTCTAAATGTACCTAACCTTCTAGACTACCTCTCCTTTCGGGCGATCCCCACCTCATCACGTTACCTTACAATCCCCACTTTCCATTCATTGCCCAGCTTCCAGACGATCTCCACCTTCTGGACGAACCCCTTCCAACAATCCCTACATTCCAAAGGATTGTCACTTTTCAAACTTCCTGCACGTCAATGCTTCTCAAGATCGTCAAAATGACAACTCCCATACTGCCAGCATTTCTTATGCCTTCGACCGCCAATAAGTATTTCTCACGCCATCATCGATTTCACACATTAGACAACACTGACTTTTCGAATATTCCCAATTTCCTACCTTTCTTTTGTGACGACAGCCACACCATCGCCCACGCAGGCTCCTGAAAGATCTCTCCCCTTCCGCGTCCTTGTTGACACGAACGCTCCTCGCGCTCTGACGCCCCTTCCGGCCCCCATGCCACGCACGCTCCTCCTGCCACCAACCGCACTGGCGTTCTAAACGCTTTCGACGCCTTCCACCCATCAGAGAACATTCCAAATGTCCCCGACGTTATCCACATTTCTGACGCTTGACTTCTCCTACTTACCCCACGCCGTCGCCGTCTCTTCCGGGACCCTGATGTCTCCAATGACTCCAAGCACACGGCAGAATAAAGTTCGCAATTACTTTAATGTTTTCTACTTACTCGTCCTTATTTTCACAACTTTTTGACTGCCATCCCAGAAGGGACTGCAACATCGATGTCATGTTTTTAAACATGGTATATTGAAGTAGGATGTTTTTATCATTGATAGTGTGTGCTCAATGTTTTTGCGTTTTCGATGTTTTGCTTGTAAAATGAAAATTCCCATATTCACAATTTTGTAAAAGTAAAACGTGAAATAAACGTATGGAAACACTGCCAGCTTTTGTGTTAGAACCAAACGAACTCTGTTTGTACTGGCATCGAGCGGACTAATACTCGCCCGAGTTGATCCCGATACCCTGCCTTTTTCAGCGCCATCCTTCCTTTTTCACATATGAAGAGACGTATGTGCCTTAGTTGTAAGGCCTTCGCGTTTCTTCCCGTACACTTCTGCGAAGTACTGAAGACTGACCGAGATGCCTCTCAGGCTTAGTTTTGCCCATTGTTCTCCCACTTTTTTGAACTTCTTTTTAAATTGTATCTTAATTATCTATTAGTAAACACTGTCAAATTAAATTTTGTTGCTCAGGAATTTAATGTTATAGATTACTAAAACAGATTTGAAGCATCTATGTTTAAAAGTATCAATTTTTTTGGTCGATCTATTATTAAACATTGATGTTTGAATTTTGAACAACGATGTTTGATCATCACCAGTCATTCCAGGTGTCCGACTCTTCGCATCCCCGTTGCCTTCTTCGCCCCCCATGCACCTGACAGCCACAACTGCTCGGCGCCCAACGTTGAGCATACGTGAGCTATCGTCACACCCACTCTCTCATTCCGACTGCGCTCCCCATTGCAGTGCCTCATACCGGAAGGTTCTAGGTTTGAGACCCGACGATGGCAGGATTTTCCTCACACAACTAGATCGAATTCAGTCGCTGTCTCGAGGACAATTCTAGCGACCGGCTGCCTTGATCGGTAGTTTTTCGTGGTTTCTCTTATCAACACTAGACGAATGCCGGAGCAGTACCCTAACAGACGGTCCACGGACTGCGTGATCTCCTCCCTTGCTCACCTTACACACACTTTCACATGCACTACTACTACTCATGCCGGAAGACCAGTCGGGAGTTTAGAGCTTGTCACTGGTGGGAGATACCTGTTTGAGGAAAACCTCGACAGGTACGTCAGCTCTGAATCTCACCATCTGGTGATAAACGATCATAGCCACCTCTCAAGGATAAAGCATGATCTACAATTACGGAGCTAATTATCATGTTACCTAATGGCCAGTTGAGGCGTCCGGAATCACTAATCAACCTCGAAGGCATCAGGCAATATGACGTTCCCAGGTATAGTAAACTTTCACATATTACATACGAAACTCGTACCTCTGATTCTTCATCCCTTCAGGCCTCTCTGCCTGCCATTCCAGGCGTCAGACCCTGCCATATCCTCGTCGCCTGCAATCCTCCCGACACCCCCAACGACTCAGTGGCCAACGCTGACCATGCGTGTCCTATCGACCAACCCGCTCTCATTCCGACTGCGCTCCCGTCTTCTGTCCTGAACCACCCGCCGCCTCGCTCGGCACAACCACCGGCCGCTCACCCGACGGGCACCCGCGCGGCTGAATTACAGGTAATAGCGAGCGCGCGGCGGCTTTGAGCCCGCGACGCCCCGTCGACGGTGGGTGGAGGGGGGGTGCAGTCGGCGGGGCTAACGAAGCGAGCGTCGAGGGCCTTTGGGCGCGCGGCCGCTGCAGCTCCATTGTGGCGCCCGAGGGCGCCGGGGCGCTTGGAGGTGCGCGCTGGACATCGATTCTGCGACTGTAAGCTGCGCGCCGTTTAGCTGTGAAACGCAGGGGAGGGTATAAACATGAGTCAAGGATGTGGTGAGGGTAGTCTAGTACTGAGGGCGGTTTTCTACGCAAAGTCGAATACGCGTCTGATTAACTACTAGTATCGTGGCTCCTAATACACTATGGGTGAGTGATTTTGGGAGTGAATCTGTTTTGAGATGCAGGTACTGCAGATCTGATTTGAGGCAAAGGTAACATTTTCGTTGATTTTATTTTCGAAAAATGCGACAGTACGAACTTTTATCGATTTCTTCCTACAACTATAATACAGAAGAAGATATTTTTTCTTTACGTAATCTGTAACAGCTCTTTAAATAATCTCTTGAACTGTTTATCGAAAATATGAGTAATACTTGCTTAATTTAGCGTCAAATATAAGAAATTAAAATATTTTCCCCAAAACTATTCCAATTTTTTAAAAATGTTTTTCTCGAATAGTGCAATGTGCGGTTAAAATAGCGCAGGCCTTATATCGTTTCGTATTACAGATTTTTCTCCAAAAATATGATATGCTCATATTATGTGCATCTGTAACATTAACCCTGCAAAATTACAATTTTGATGATAAAAATATTATATCTTAATAATGTCTATTGTAAAAAAATAGATATTTGAATAAGGTCATGCATTTTTTTTCTTTTGAAAAATGAGAACTCGCTTAATAGATGCTTAAAGTAAAGGCAATGCAAAAAATGTAGCAAGAACTGCTTTAATTTTTTTATTACAGTATACTGCACTTATAAAAATGGTATAGCGGTCATTTCCAATAAAATCTCAGTATTTTTGAAAATTACAAATTACCTTGCTAAACAACAGATTTTCCCCTAATTTAGATACATTATACAGTATTTTGAAAATGTATGTGGTTTCGCGCAAGTTTTGCATCTTTGAAAATGCAAATTCTAATTTTCCGCCCTTAATTTGTGGAAAAGACATATCGTGTTGCAATTCCACGCCACGACATGGTAGTTTGAAATTCTGAGAATAATTTGTCATTTTTGAGCGATGAATCTGACTGAATGGAACGCTATTTTCAATTGTCCAATATGTGTTGATGCATCAGCTTTAAAGTATTTAAGCTGTATATTACACGCCAAATATATTGTCGATGCGTTTCACAAGTAAAAACCGAGATATATTTCTAGGACTAAAATTGCAATATAATAATATTACTATACCGTTACTAATGCAAAAAAGTGCGTGCTGTTGCAGCATTATTATTATTTTTATTTATATATTTCATTCTGTCTTCTGGACTTCTTTCTTTAATTCTAGACTTCTGGTTTCGAAGACTTCTCTGTACTTAAAACACGAGAACGGATTAAGGATGATGTGGCTTCTATGCGATCTAGTTTCGAGGTAATCAGGCTTCACGGCTACGAGGCTTTGGGCCAAGCTTCGCGGCAATAAAACTAAAATTATAAAATTGGTCTGGTTAAATGACTGAATGGGAGTGATCGAATTCTATTTTCTTTCATTAGTAAATTTTTCATTTCTGGGGTGAAATAATGCATGTAATTTAATAACAATTCTTTGTTAGCAATTTTAGAATGTTTAATCGCACGCAGTATAGAGACTTTAATGCGGAGAAACACTGTTAAAGGGATGGTTGTTTAGGTTCCATATAAAGTTATTATTACTTTTCAAACATATGATTTACTGCGCAATGAATTAAGGAACGTTCGCATGGGTCCAGTACATAGAAACTAATTACATTGACAAACAAGCAATTTGATTTAATAGTTCGGAAGAAAGAAGTAACACCTCTCCCTTCTCTGGCGCCTAGCAAAGGGAGAGCTTGCAAAAAACTATTGTCCAATAATAATAATAATAATAATAATAATAATAATAATTGTAATGCCGACCTGAAGGCCGAAATCACTAAGGCAGTAGGACCGTGGCGGACCAATCGATCGCGAGTTCGAGATCCGCCTTGGGCATAGGTGTGTTGTCTGTGTCTCTGTATGTTTGTGTGTGTCTATTTCATCGTTCATCATCATCATCATCATTTCATCCCATCCCCAACAACCCTGGTGTATAAAAATGGAATCAGCATTGAAGTTCTGAGTCCCCTCCTGTAGAAAAAGAACATGCCGGTACCCCTTAAATCAACTCCTTGAGTCCCGGTGGGATGCACGACAAACAAAAAGTGACAGCAGGCTAATCAATGAAACTGCATGAAAAAGATCATCCATGTAACAGGATACATAAAGACTGAGAACTTGTACCTTAACTTGAATCTGTACATCAAATATTGAATTAAGTATATTTGCATAATAATAATAATAATAATAATAATAATAATAATGTCATTATTTTCGGCGTGGTAAAATCTACAGGTAATCAACCGAGAAAACTAGAAAATCTTCTATTGCTACGTAGGAGAATCGTAAAATCGCCTCGTGACTGCAAGATAACTCTTACCGCGTGAAACAAGATTTGCCAGGCAAGCAGTGCACGCAGCCAGGGAAGCGCAGAGGTCAATTGAAGCCGAGCGGGAGCACGTAGGGGCGGCAGCACGTAGCCCTACCTTCATAATCCGCTAAGTCCGGCGCTGGCAATTCACTGCCGGGAAGGAGCTGGCGACTTCCGGCCGGAGTTAGTCCGCCCAAAGCCGGCCCTAAACAATGCTATTTACCTCCTGTTTTTGCAGCTTGGGAGGTACGCCTGAGCGAGCAACACTTTGCGAGCTGAAGTTCTGCCTCCGAAAAAAGGTTTCCCTACTGCTCCCGTGTGGAAAGTGTATGCCATGGTGTAATACGGTAAAATCAGAACAAGATTCGTAACACGTAAAGTAGAGTAGTACAGAGCCTTTGCGACTATTCTACATGGAAATGAAGTGACCAGAAAGGTAGATTGAGCAAGAAACTGTTCATAATCGTTAAACTAATAGAGTGCTAACTTTGTTTTTAACGAAAATTTTATTTTTAGACAGCCATTAGGAAAAGCGGTTCTATAATTTCATGCTTAGCGTGCTAGAAGAACAATTTTTAGCATTAGTGCTTAAAGTGAGACGATGCTCAAATGTCTGTGGAAAACAAAGAAAACAAAATATTTTCCTTTGACCGCATTAAATATTACTGGCCTTAATATATCAGTAAGAAATTTCTATACTTGAATTAAAATAATATGAAAGTAACTAAGGCTGTCTAAAGAATAGTGTACGATACACGTGGTAATACATGGTGAATAAACTATGACATACACATGGTCATACAAGAGATTATTTTGCTCGTAGGATTGTGCCACTCGGTTTATCGCACTCGCATAATAAATACATCTTTTATCACTAGTATCACTATCATAAATTATTATTTTGGAGTATTTGAAAATATTATAAAAACACAAACAATGAGACTATTACAATAAAATTGTAATAGTCCAGCCAATTTTAAGTTCCATATTATTTTAAAGAAAAAAAAGAAACCACCAGATTGTTTAAAATTTAAATATATCTTATTTTCACCAACGTACTTCGTGTAAATACTGTTTAGGAAATTTTTCTAATTCTACGAGTACTATTTCTATTTCATTAAATATGCGCATTACACGCGTGTTCTATTTATCCACACGCTTTAGCCCATCAAGTCGTCATAGTCGTTAGTTAGACTGATATCTCCGTTCGTTTGATATCGGTGACAATTGACGGCCGTCGGTCTTGAATGCAAGACACAGGGGCCACTTGCGCAGCATCGGTTGCCTGATACATACATACTTCCACGCGCTCTCGAACCCGAGCACCAACTTGACTGCTCTCTAGAGACAATACTCAAGAGTATGGAGAGGGTCACTTCCCCCACCCCTTGAGAGACAACCTCGGTCCTCAAGACCGGCTGAGTTAGCTTAGAAGCAGCAATGCCGTTGTCTCTGCAGAGACTGCAGTCGGGAGGTATCTTGACGGTAGTAATATTGTCAAGATATTATATAGTAATATTTTTCGCACTGGTCCTGTAGATGAATTTAAGAATTCTGCTCTGCTCTGCTCTGTAGTTTTTAGTGGTTTGTGCGGTAAATACCAGGCCAATTCCGGATCAGTGCTTGGTCAAATGAGCCCGGTCCGCGGGTGGTCTTTCTTTCCTCACCCTTCTATCATCATCTCTTTCTCGTCCACACATTCAGATATACTATCCTACTACACGTGTCGATAGACCAAACGAGAGCTTAGAGCTTTTGAGCGGTGCCTTGCTGGGGGAGATACCTGGAGGAAACCCCCGCAAGCCGACGTGTACTCCACCAGTGGGGAGGGAGCACTTCCCGTGATCTGGACAAAGATGTTTCCATAAGTTTCTGCACTGACCAAGACGATGATTATTATTATTATTACTATTATTATTATTATTATTATATTAGCCCGTTTAATCACTATTAGAGCAAGACTCATCAGTTAAAAATCCTTAGTAGTATATAGTCTTGTCTTTAATTAAAGTAATGCTATAAGTTTGCAGTCGACATTTCTTTCAGTTGGGTGGAGAGAGGTATTCGAGTCGGATTTGATACGTGAAATTTTATGATGTTTAGGTTCTTGGCAATAATTCACCTGTGCTTACTGCTGTAAATGCCAATAACATTCTGAATGTCTATGGCTTCAATGAGTTGGACCAGTTACACTCCAGATCAGATTAGGCACCCAGAGGCATCTACTTCTTAACAAAACTTAAGAATGGCCTTAGAAATAGCAGAAAAAATTTCAAATAAGTGTGAAATGAAGAAGCAGATTTTGACCATTTTGCGAACAAAACTCCAGAGTGTTTTTTCAAAGCCCGAGAAATGTTAGCATACAGATGAGAAAAGTATGTTGATTGAAGGTCATTAAGTTTAAAAGTTTTCTTTGTAATAAAAATATAAGTTAGTGAGGCCGAAAACTTATGTAACCTACCATGCATATTTATACACTACACTAATAGACTAATGACCATAGCAGTTGACGTTTTCAAACACATCAATCATTCACTCAAACCGCCCTCAAGAGATTTGTTCTACGTGATGAATCTATAAAGATTCTTTCTCTTGTCCAGAATAACCAGGCAACTCGAAACACTTCTCGCCTTCTCTCTGTAAAATCCTACGCAAAATCCTCATTGCGCTGCAATAAAAAAATCAACAGCCTAGAATTGTCACACTAGAGATCTTACCCATTATGATATTATTCTGTGAGAGTTTTTAAAGAGCAAAATTTATGCAAGTAACCGTCACGCGGATGGGGAAAATTCCCTTAAAATATTTCAAATTGCATTTCTGTCATTTCACGTGATTTACACCACTTGATATATAAAACATGAAAATAGGTGAATCGCACGTTTGAAACGAGGAATTGAAAGTGCTGGGAACGAGTAGCCAAGACTCAGCAACCGAAGGATATGAGTATTTCACCAGCAATCCTTAAAATGTTCTCATCGAATACATTTTAAATTAATGTAATGTTATTAACACACGTATTAAAACTACCTGAGTGTTCAGAATTATACAGAAATATCGATCCCAACTATGTATCTTTTGATTCATCAGAAATTTGACGCACATAGTGACTTGATTAATTCAGATTTCATAATCTAATTATTCTCCGGATCAGCGTAGTTGCAAAAGTTGCAGCTGCGATCCCCCTGGAGGTTTATGACACATTGAAATTACTTTGAAGGGCCACAAACACTTTAACGACCGGAAAGCGCTCGCCTCTGAGCCTTTAATTGCTGGAGCACGCTGTCGAGCGTCAGATGCATCTCCTCAGGGTAAAGCAACGCAATTGAATGTTATCGTCAGAAGCTGTTTAGTACTTGTTGCTTAAAGCAGATGTAAACTGAGAACCTATTTAACTTAATACAATGTCATGTAACCCTCTTTGACAGAATCATTTTCACATTCTCAAATCCTACATTTTACGTACATAAGATTTGTCCTTCTCGTTCTAGAGATCTCCTAAGGATTTTCAGATTGTAAATAAATCTTTGAAAACATTCAGTTATTTTATAATAATTGATATCACATGGTTCGTTCCGCACACAACACGTATGACATTCTTCTCTTTAGGTCTGTAATATTGATTTTAACTGAAACACACAATTTTCCGAAAGCTTTCGAGACGGTATCTTCGATATATCGTGACAGTTTACAAATGAACTAATGACCCTTTATATTTAACACTATTATCTGAGCATAAATTTGCAGGGTGGAGTGTGAAATGTTCAGTAATCCCTGTGGTAAAGAGCAAAAACTTACGCGCGTTCGCAGGAGACTTTCAATCACAGAATGAGATAGCAAATGAATGAGTATTGATGTTGAGCGCGTCAACTATTGAAATCATTATTCCTTTAAGTGTAGTGATAAGGATATAACGATATCCTTCCGCACTGAAAGGTGAGGACCTGCAGCGATCTGCATGTCGACTTCCACATTTTAAATCTCAAGGTCTCTCCCCTGGCGAACTTCAATGAGTAAATTAATTGGATGTTATTTATTATTATTATTATTATTATTATTATTATTATGCAAAATACGGATTTCAATATTTGACGTACAGATTCAAGTTAAGGTACAAGTTTTCAGTGTTTATGTATCCTGTCACATGGTTGATGTTTTTCATGCAGTTTCATTGATTAGGCTGCCTTCACTTTTTTGTTTAGATTTTTTTAAATTCTACAATGTATTAACTCAAGTACATGTGAGCATCTATCACCCGGCCGTCTGCACAACTCTACGGTAGAGAAGTTATAGGGCAAGTGCACGCCCGCGAACTTCACGCAACATCCCAACTACTTAAAGGAGTTACAAACATCTTAACGACCGAGGAGCATACGCAACTGTGCGTTTTATTACCCTAACGCTCGTGACGAGCGAAAGCTGCGACCGCCCTCTGCCGTCTGCTCCAGCGCGCGGCTGCTGCCTCCATCACCCCAGCTCCTGCCACCCCCCGCTACCTCGCCCCACCCCGCCTACCTTCACCGCGTCTCTTCCCCGCACCACCACTTCTCACACGCCTCCGATTCCATGGCCACCGCTATTCCCTCTCGTCACTTCCCTGCCATCGCCCCTCCCAATCCGTCTCCCCCCACCTTCCCTCTCCGCCTCACTTCCCCGCCCCTTCCTGCACCCGCCCTCCCTGCATGCCCTCGCACCCACTGCCAGTTCCAATCCTTGCCCCACCTTTTTAGCTCCTTTCCCCAGCCGGCGTTAATTCTCCCCGCGCCCTCCGCCTCATCCTGTCCTTCAATCCCCAACCCCCCCTCCCTTCACCTCACCCACCCTCCGCCGGTCTTGTCATTTGTCTCGAACCCCACTCCCCCATCCCCGTCATCCATTCCTCGCATCCACGCATCCGCTCTTCCCTGCCTGCGTCATCCAGGCCCGTTTCCCCATTTTGCCCCAACCTTCTCCTTCCTGCCTCACGACCTACACGGACCACCTCTCCTTCCACTTCCACGTTTCTGTCTTCACTCCATGACCTTGCTACTGGCTTTGCAGCTCCAGTCCCCCGATCGTATTCCTACGCCATCGCCTTCCAGTACATCCCCGCTCCCACCCCCCGCCATCATCCGACCCCCTTCCCCACACCCCGCCCCTCTCTTCCTCCACTTCAGCCTCACCTCACCTTTCTTCACACCCGCCCCAGCCCTCCCTGGCTCTAGACACCCACGTCCGCCAAGGCCGCGCTGCGCTGCCTCTCCACCCCTTCCAGCCTGCGCCCCATCCGCTTGTTCGCCCCCACCTGAACACTCCCCCAGCGGCGGAACGGCGGACGCCTGGTCGCTATCGTGAGGTCGGTCAACAGAGTTGTCAACATGTGGACAACGAGAGTGCAACGATAGTGGGTTCAACGAGAGTGTGGAAAACGAAGGTGTCAAACGACTAGGGGGTCACAAACATTAGGTCGTCAACGAGACTGGGGTTCAACGAGAGGTGTTGGCAACGAAAGGCTCAACGAGAGTGGGCCAACGAGAGGTGTGGTCAACGAAGGTGGCAACAGACCGTGGTCACGAGAGGTGGCAACGAGAGTTAACCAGGGAGTGTCACGAGAGTGTGGCGGTCAACGAGAGTGTCAAACGAAAATGGGTCTCAACGAGCTGTCCAATATTGGAGTCAACGAAGTGGAAACGAGACGTGGTCACATAGGTGAAGGTCAACGAGAGGCACAAGTGTCCAACAGATGGGCAACAAGGGTGGCGCCACGAAGAGTGCAACGAGAAAGTGGCAAAGAAGTGCAAACGAAGTAGGCAAGAGAGTAGGCAAACGCGATGGTCAACGAGTGTTGGAGGAAGCCGAGAGTGGGCACGAGAGGTGGCAACGAGAGTGGCAACGAGATAGCAACGAAAGATGCACAACGGCAATGGGCACCAGATATTCAACGAAGGAAACCCGAGGCAACCGAGAGGTGGGCAACGAAAGACTACAACGAGACGTGAAACAACGAAAGTGGCAAAGAGGTGGGTAGCGAGAGGTGGGCAGCGTGCAACGGGTGGGGCGTGCTGGCGGCGGGCAGTGGGCTGTAGGTCGGGCGGCGAGTGCTGGCCGAGGCATAAAGTGGGACGACGCTGCGAAGCGGAACCATAAATCTCCGCCATAAACGCCGCAGACGTGTTAATCACTGCTCCGCCTTCGCCGCCGCCCATTAAACGCTATCGCCGTCGCGGGATCTGTCGTCGGTCCATCCGCCGCGGCCGGAATACTCGGCCAACGCTGCGGTCGCCGCCCGGGACGAAAATCGATGCCCTCCCGAAGAGACCGCACAGGGGCGCGAGGACACTTCTGCAGGTGTACAACCACTCGCAGGCGGGGGATAAGTATTTGCGCGTGCTTTTAGACACTAAACCAAACTGGAAACCGCATTTCAAGTTAATAGCTGAAAAATCACATGCGAAAATATCAAATTTGTTTTGAATAATAAATATAAAATCTGCACGTTGCATGAATTTCGACTTAATTATTTACAAATAAATCATAAGACCAGCCTTCAGGTATGCCTTAACCTTTTGAATCGTCATAGCAGGTATCAAATTACGAGTATACATAATAAAGTGCACACTGTAAATAGAATACTTCCAAAATAAGCAAATTATTAAAGCAAAATTGCATGTCTAACTAACGAAAGAACAAAAATCACCTGACTCATAAATTATTTTCATATTCTCCCCTTAATCCTTTAGTGAAACAATATTCCAATCTTTGCAAACCTTACTTAATATGGTAAAGGAAATAATCGTCCACAACAGGTTTAATAAATTATTAATATGAGATATCTGCTACCACCACGGAATTTACCCTTACTTAAAATCAAGCTGCCATAAAAGACAGATTTTAAAAAAATCATGTTGAATAAACCTGTCTTGGTTTGCGTGTCTCTCTCCCGAAGACAGGTCCAGACACCCTCTTATTCCCCCTTCCGGATTTCCCGCCACTTTACGCCAACAATTACTTCAGAACCACCGAAATGATAGGGTGTGTATATGTTTGGGTTTGAGTTCTCTTAGGTTTGTACATGTAAGCTTCCGCGACTTGAGTTCGCGACGTCTTCGCTGTTCGGGTGACGCCGCGTCGACGGCTGAGAGGCCGACGATTCGCCTGATGTGTCGCAGGCTTCCTCAGGGTAGTGACTCACTCATTGTCACAATCAGGTGACTACCCTGAAGGAGCCTGCGACATGACAGGTGAAACTTCGACCTCTCAGCCGTCGACGCGGTGTCACCCGGACAGCCAAGAAGTCATTCTAGATTTACAGGAACTAGCCATGGCGCGGCATGCGCAGCAGCCTTCCAGTTCGGTTCCCGGTCGACGCCCGTTTACCCGTCATTCTGGTTGCCTAACAATTGCTGCTTCCTAACTTACATGGTTTTACAATTAAAAATCTAAAAGGTGATACATTTATTGTTAATTCTACACAAATTCTATCTTCATCACACAGCTTCCATATCAACATTTCTATACTTCCATAACCATCTAACTACAACATTTTTAAACACGAGTGTGTCGTACGGAAGGCGAGATGGTTAAGGCACCAGTGTCGTAGCAATTTTGGACTGAAGATCGCGGGTTTGAGACATGCCTCGAGCATGGTTGAATTTGTGTTCGTCCTTTCACCCCCTATCATCACCATATCATGTCATATTGACAGTTACCATAACGTTCAATCCAATAGTGGTCGCTAATGACCTAGATGTTGATGCGACCTTGATGTTGATGGCGCCCCTAAATAACAAAAAAATGGGTTCATGAGTCTATTTACAAAACGGCTATCTAATACAAAATTTAATACTACTACTTACAATGCTATATTTGTTGCATCCAAAAATGCGCATTACTAGCAACGCGAAGTATTGTCGCTGGGTGAGACGAGATGACAGAGCGGGGCCGGGCAGGGTGGAGCGGGCGTGGGCGGTGCGGACAGCGCCCGCGGTTGGCAGAACGTGCTGTCAAGGCATTCCCTGCGTTGGCGCCACCCTGGGGGCAGTGCTGGTTAATAGATTTCTGTTTAAGTTCGGCAATAATTCAGTTTTTAAACTAGCAAATCATACGTATAAATTTAAAGAGGTGTTTCCGACATGTTTGAGTTATTGTACACGCAATCTTCCACGGCTCGAGTGCGTGACTTCTTGGCTGTCCGGGTGACGCCGTGTCGTTGGCTGAGGTACCCCTCAGCGGCGTCACCCGGACAGCCAAGAAGTCGTGTGGGTTATTAACAATATAACCCCGTGGTACATACATTTGAGGTGGTATTTAAAAGTGGGAAGCGGTCTGAAATTCACCGATTGTGGTTTGGTACGGGTGGGCTGTGTAGGGTAATGATGCGTGTTCCAAAAGGCCTCCAATTGATAGCGCGCTCTCCAGCAATCCACAAATGGATCCCGGCATGCATGAACTGCTTCACGCTTCATTCCCTGGGCAGACTGTGTAGCAAATTTCACTACCAAAGTTCCATCCCCTATGAAAGAGATATTGAGGAGTAAATACGCTCTTTCAAAATGTTAAAACGTAAAGCTGAATTACCTATTGCATAAATGTGTTTCGAAAGCATGGATGCATGTATATATATATTACGAGGAAACGGATTTACTCCGATTCTAGAGGAGTATATTTGCGGGTACCATGCCTATTTAATTTTGAAGATTGTCTCTTTTTAGGATACTAAATCTTTTTTTATAAATAACAAACAAAATTAACCGAATACTTCAAACTTGCTGACGAAAACTACTTCTCTTTAATGACAATAACTGACGAAAATCTGCGAAGATATGTTTTATAAATACCGAGTTTTTCTGTAAAGGCAAAATATTTATATTGTAAAGAATCGTTTCACAACGACTAACAATACAATAAACAGTGCGTAAGAGTGACATGTAGTTGCGAATTTTTACAAAAGTTATATATGTAATACGAGGATTAGGGCAGATGTCATAGCAACTATTATTTTCTTAAAGTAATGTTATGAAATCACAGTTTTATTTGTTGCGTGCAAGAAATGCTGTACTTAAGTGTGATCACAGTAACAGTTGGCTCTGTGAGTGTGTGAGAGCGATGTGAAATCCGCTGTGAGAAAGCCGTTCTCCACAATTTACAAAGTAAATTGAAAGAGAATTCAAAAATTGGAAGCTGAAGAAAGAGCAATAAACAGATCCTTAAAATGGTTCATTTAATAGTGCAATTTGTTATATTATAAAACAATTTCCATTTCGAGTAGTATGTGACTGTTTTGTTAATACTAATTTCGTCGCTATTACAAGTTATTACGTCGCTATTACAAGACAGTAATTTTTTATTATTTCCCATATGACTTGAATTACAAAAAAATGACACCTCTAAACGCAAAATGAGATACAAGTAAAACGTTTTTTTTTTCAGAAAAATTAAAATAAAAAATGTGTTCCTAGTTTTTTTCTTAAAGTCATTATTGTATTATGAGTCATTATTTTATTATATTACTTCACTACAATAAATAAATTTTTTTCTTTCCACTTTCCCTAACACAGGTAAAGTCATCTATAATTATGATACTTTCAATTTGGCATGCCGTTCAATGATAGATGTACCCTTACGGTTATTTTGCCACTCGTCCAGCCTCACGCAATATGTTCTAACCACTTTATTTGTGATTTTCAACTCTGAAGATCATTGGTGATCCGCCTTTTTAAACAAAATGTTAGAAAAGTAACGCTAGTGACTTCGGTAATAAGAATTCCAATTAATATGGTTTTCTCCTGGAAAATGTATAGAACAAAACTATGGCACAACCATTAAATCGAAACTAGCAGTTGTGACAGATTCCCTTTTCAGGTAGAAAATATTGCTTTGATCTAATACCAAGATTTCATCGCCGTGCCGCCTTGGTGTGATCTCGCCAATTATGCAAACGCGTTGAAATGTGATGGTGATGCTTTACTTTAAATTATTTCTCAAGAAAACTTGATAATATTTGATTATAGAATTCAAGAAATGAAGGTGTTTTGAACAGGAATAAAAATCCCCAACTTCAATGGCCATTTAGATTGACAAATTTTGAGAAAACATTTTTTCCGCAAATCATAATAAAAGAGCTTTTTGATTCATTCCACGAAAAATTGTAAAATGAGGCATTTACATATATGCGCCGACGTTTTTTATATAAACCAGTTCGGAAAAGCAGATGTTGTGATTTTAGTAGCGCAAAATGAATAATGAAGAAATGCTAAAAGGTTTCGTGTATAGATTCAAATTTCCTTTTGACAATTGTGCCATGTTTTATAAATTGAACGTTCTAGAGTGTTAAAAATAAGACAATAATATCAAAGAATTTATCCCCTGCGCAATATCAACTGAGCTGCCGATTCCAAACATGTACAAACATGATGTACAAACCTTTGTATTTGTATATCATGAACAAACATGATGTTTGTAGCAACCAAGGGCTACCAGCTACAGCTCCCAGGGCTACATGACCAGTGTCAGAAACTTGGCAGAACGTTAGACTTGGCAAACGATAATGTATTGGGTAACTACTTTCATTTAAATACAAAGTTACAAGCAAAAACGTTTATACATGAACACAGAATATTCTAGTTTAAATTCACATTCATACATGCTACCTACATTTGCATCAATTTTACCTTTTAACATTTCCGCTTTACATTTATTCCATGAATTCCCTTACATAAGAATATAATGTTATGAATTCCGTAGTAATGTACAAATATTTAAAGATTCTTGGTAAAAATTTAGAATGAGACATTAAGTTCATTTTCATCTTAAGATCTTGATATATTTTGATAAGTTAAAAACTCCCAGAACTAAAATAAAATTTTGAACTAAACTATCAGTTAATTAAATATCCTCGTAAACCACAGTTTTCCATTCGCAAATCGTCATACGTCGTATATTTTTAGCAAAACAAAATTCAGAATTTCCTACCCTATCCCTTCAGCTTTGAAGACTCATCAGAACATTTGGAGATTTGGCTCATGAGAAGTGCACATGCAGTACTCATCTGCATAAGGGGAGCCCACGATCCTTCAAGTACACGGATACAAACCCAATTTTTTATACATGAACACGTTTCGAACACTCGTCCACACATGTTCCGTCTCCCCGCCCGGGCTGCCGCGCGGCGCGTGTTGTAACTCAGACCCTGCCGCGACGCGAACCCCCGACCCCCGCGCCGCGCATCCATAAATAGCGACAGTTCGCTAGTTCATTCGTTCCGCCGCCGGCGGGGCGGGGGCGCGCTGCGGTCGCCGTGATTTGGGAGCCCGACCGCCGTTGCGATACCGCTGCAGTCGTTATGTCTCGGCGGGGTTTTGCATGCAAATGACTGGGAGCGGCTTGGAAATTAATGGATCGGCAGCGGGCAGCCGCCATCCCGCGGGGCGGGGGGCGGGGGCGGCGGAGCGAAGCGGAGTGGAG